>BSYO01000002.1:25028591-25161593 GCA_033239525.1 Nepenthes gracilis
ACATTATTTATATATATATATAATTATATTCTGGTTATTATATTTTATTCTTTATATATAATAATATAATTATATATATATATATAATTATATACGTATATATATAATATATATATATATAGACAGTATAAACGTATATAACAAATTTAAATGCGAAAAAGAATGCAAGGCGCTCGGCAGCGCAGCGGTAGAAGCCGCTCCTCTTCCCACGATGCGAGTTCGAATCTCGCCTACGACGTTCGCATTTTAATTTCCGTTCTGCTACAGTAACGAGCCAGAAGCCTGGGCCGTGCTCTAAACGGTTTTGGGCCAAGAACGTAATCGGCCCAAATAACCAATGTAATTAGTTTTTTTTTTATATAAAAACTGTAGCAAAACGACGTCGTTTAGAAACTTAAAACCGAAGCCAAAAACGACGACGTTTATTGCTGACGAAATAGAAAACGACGCCGTTCAAGTCGTCGTCTACCTTCGTCGGTTTCGCCCAAACCCGACAATGACCGCCTCGACCTGAATATCAGACCCGATTCAAACAGCACCATACGAACACCATAAATAATAAAAAATATATGGAAATTTCGAAAATTAAATTTCCCATCGATTTCCAGTGCTCGTTTGAACCGAATCTTTAAAAAAATGAGGACTTTAGGTTTTTTCAATTTTGAAAAAAACCGAAAAAACATAGAACAGCAAAGGCAGAGTTGAAGCCTCACTCTGATACCAAATGTTAGACATTGATATGGCTAAAACAACCACTAAAGCGGAATATAGAATCGATTTTATACCTCCCGCCATTTGCGTGCTCTATTTTCGAACATGAGATTCGGACCGGCTTCGAGCTTCTGGACACTCCTTCACTCCTTTAGATGGTATAATGCTTGAGTTGGGTGTTAGGGATAAAGCCAGAATGCTCAATGTATAGGCGAAACCATCATTCACCTCAAACGAGCGTTTCGTACTCAAACCGGCCAAGAATTGATAATTGACTTAATGGGAGAGTTATCATCACTAAATGGACCACTAATGCTTCAGTAATTAATTGAGTAAAACGGCAAATGGTTACAAATAGATCGAGGAAGACGAAGAGAACAAAACCAGTCTGCGGCTTGAATTCGGCTCGAAACGGCTCAGAGAAGCCGTTCATGGCTCGGCTCACTCAGCTTGGTGGCTCAACGACAAATGGGCCAGACTCAAGTTAATTAGGTGAAGCCCATACCCACTTCTCTTGGACGCCGCCTCCGCTCTCCTCCTACTTTCTATATGGGTAGTCCCACCGTATGCGGCCCTTCTTGCCATAGTGGAAGCATATCTTTTCCAAAAACTAACCAGCCATTGCTTCTATCTAATTTGCCGCATCGATCCCTCAATTTCCCGTATTCTCAACCGCCAGTTGCCACAAGTAGACTTGGTTGATATCCCCTCTCCTCCTCTGGTCTCCAAGGCTAGCAATCCTATGACTTTGATGGCCTCCCCATCCCCCACTGCTACCAACCCTTTGAAGACTGCTCCATCGCTTGGCCAAAATGATTGTCCTTTGTTGGCAGTTCCTCCAGGGGACATTCACATTGATCCTAATACTTCCCATGATTTGAGTTTGAATGTTCTCCCTTTGAAACCCTTCTCTTCTCTTATAGAAGATGTTAATTCTTGTGAAACCCATGCCCACTCTCGGTCTCATTTGAGTCCAGCTATAAGCTTGACAGGCCTCCTCTTCCACCTCCTACCTCCCTCCCGAAGGCCTCAGTATCTCCGGATCACTCAAAAAGTTGCAAATCTAATAGGAGCCCTAAAAGACTTGCTGCCCCTTTCAGGTTTGTCAAATGATCCCCACAGTCTGTTGGAATATCTGAACCCTCTTAAACCCCTGGAATTTAGGCAGTTTATATCTTCTTTTAAGCTCTAGGTCTATTGTTTAGATAAAACCAGAGTCAGACTTGGCAAATCCTTATTTTATGCCTCCCAGGTCTACCCCTCTTGGCAGTGGGAAACAAGCTATAGGTCAGGTCCCTTACACCGCCTCTGGGTTGGCAGGAACCTAGCCGAGGTCCACCTTACCATCATCCATTATATGTCGTAGCTCATGTATTGTCATGTCACTAACCTTGCCACTCACATGTCCTATTTCGTCTCTTTAGCTTATGGTTCCAATGATTTAGTCCAGCATAGAGAGCAATGGAGAGAATTTGAATCCTTTGTGGGCCACATCCAAGATGATCCTTGGGCTGTCCTGAAAGAAATGAGGTGAGGTCTTCCTCTGAAGTGGTGAGTGGTTCAGCCGATGGGTCTACCATGAGAAATTTCAACTATTGCATCCTCAATTGTGGCCTCTATGATCTTGGCCAAGAGGATCGCTACTTCACCTTGTGTAACCGTAGAGGTAATGACAATTGTTCTTTCAGGAAGCTTGATCATATTCTTGTGAACAACGACTAGCTCGTTGCCTTGAGTCTTGTAAAGACTACTTTCCCCCTCCCGGTGTCTCGCATCATTCGTCGGCCATCATTCTTAATAATCTTTATTCCCAGGAAAAAAAGGTGCATTCATATTTAATAATTTTATTGCTAGACACCTGGAGTTTATTATTGTGTCAAGAATGCTTGAAACCTTGCCGCTGTTGATATCTTTATGTTCCGTGCTGTTATGAAATTGAAGGCAATCAAGACCAATATCAAGAGGCTTAATTCTTCCTCTGGGGGCATCTTTATTCTTCCATTGGAGACGTCGCTTTGGCGGTCTCTAAGGGTAAAGCCAACCTTGATTGCTGTCATTTGGAGCTCTAAGCTAATCTCAAGAATGTTGCCATTTGTGATAATAATAAGAGTCTTTGGTCCATCTATCTGAATGTTCTTGAATCCAATGAGTCCTTTTAAGCAAAAATCTAAAGTGAGATGGCTTTCAGAAGACGATCAATGCATTAAATTCTTTTTTAGATCTGTTATGGAAATACAGAATAGAAATAGAATTCTTTGTCTTTACAAAGAGGATGGCTCATGAGCTAATTCCCTCTTTTAGTTGAATGATGTAGTCCTTACTCATTTTATGAATTTGCTTGGTTTGGATTCTCCCTATGATAATATTCTCACTGATGACATTAGATTGTTTGTCCTTTCGATGATCCATTCCTATCCATGGATTCCTCTTACACGGCCTATCTCTCAAGAGGAGATTAAGGTACTCTCTTTGACATTGATGATAATAAAGCCCCGGACCGTGATGGTCTTATCTTGGCCTTATTTGAAAGGACTTAGAATATCACTGGTCTTCTATTTTCTAGGGCTATTTTTTACTTCTTTGTCAATGGCAAACTTCAGAAGCAAATTAATTCCACTTGGATTAGCCTTGTCCCCATAGTGGTTTCTCTGGGAAAACTCTCTGATTATTGTCTGATCTCATATTATCATGTTCTTTACAATGTCATTTCTAGGATTATTACTAATAGGCTAAAGGACAATCTTTCCTCTCTTGTGGACAAATATCAATCAATATTTATTCCTATTAGAAGTTTCTGTGAAAATATCTTTCTAGCTCAAGAGCTGTTGCATGGCTACCATTCCAAAAGAGGGCCTCCAAGATGTGTCCTCAAGGTGTACTTGCATAAACTAGAACTTTCTCCTTTTTGTTCTTGAGGTTTTGTACTTCCTAGCTATTGGTTGGACTCACCAATGAATTCTCACACAGTCATGCAAAGCATAATAGTGCTATATAGGCCAATTAGCACTAGCAAGGAATAGCCTATTAAGGATATGAGTCTCACTCTTAAAGGTTATTATGGTAAAAGAAGTTAAGGAGGATGATAGCCTATAAGTACCATTACTTCTCTCTTGTAATCGGATATGGATGAATAAATATTGATAGCATCAGTTTCTAGTCCCTTGGTGAGACTAGATTCCCTTTTAAATCCCTCTTTCTACCTTTGGTTTTCCGTCTAACTAGTCCCCTTTCTTCCTTGTCTTCCTCTAATACTTTTCTTAATTCTTCTTGATTGTATCACCCTAGTTGTTTTCTGGTCTAATTTAGGCTATTACATAATAATTGATATTAGAAATTATTCAAATCCTGGAAAAAAAATCTTGTTCTTGATCACAAAATATCCACCAAAATTTTTTCAAAACAAAAATTTAATTGGTTCTTGAAAATTCCAGCATTTTCTCATCTGCTTATTTATTCTGCATCTTGGTATTTTTTTTCTACTCTTGTTCTTGGTATTCTGGTATTCTAAAGAGTGTACAAAGGTGCCTTTAAGCATCAGCAAATCAACTTTAGTGCTGCATCAGTAGTATATCTTCAATCCATTCGAGTGCTTGATGCTGAAAGACCATGATTATAATCTAAAATTCTTGTTCTTGAAGTCCTGGAAATTCTGCAATGCATGTTTTGTTTACTGAATTTTGATTGTGTTCAGCTACTTCACAACAGAATTTTTGCTTAGCCTTGCGGGGTTTGGTCACTTTATTTGTGGATAGCTCAACAAATGACACGTTATCAAAAGATTGCATAGAACTTGTATGAAATTCAGAATAGTGCAAACTGACTGCAGCAAAAGACAAGAGTGACCGATTTGCCGGAGTGGACAAATGTTGGAGTGGCATTTGCCGAAGTGGCCAAATGTCGGAGTGGCAATTGCCAGAGTGAGAAAATGTCAGAGTGACCAATTTGCCGGTGGGCAAATGTCGGAGTGGCTAATTTGTTGGAATAGCAATTGCTGGGGTGGTGCACAAAGCGGGAGTGGATCTTAGGCCGGAGTGGATTTGTGGCCAGTGTGGATCTGCGACCGGAGTGGATAGCGACCGGAGTGGATCAGCGGCTGGAGTGGATTTGCGGCCTAAGTGGTGCACAGTTAGAGTAGTGATGCCCAGGGCTCGAGTGGTGCACGGTTGACCTTCCAGAGAAATGACCTGATAGAGCAGGTAGCTAACTTGCAGAGTATACGCCATTTGTGCAGAGTAGGTAGCTAACTTGTAGGGCATGCGCCTTCTATGGAAAGTGTGGGAGCTGGTGAAGGCTCAAAATATTACGTAACAAATCATCTGCAAGATCGGGCCAGGTGAGCAAATGGGATTTGGAGCCGGCGTTATTATAAAGTGTACCAGACACTTCAGAAGAATTAGCGGCACTAGCAGCGGTGGAACGTGAAAAGAGGGTAGAACAGAGCAGAGAGCGGAAGAAAGCTCTCGTCGTTCACCATCTGCTACTACACTTGTAAAATTAGTGAACAAAGAGCACCACCAATGAGAAGAATAAGAAAAAAAAAACAGACGGAAAAGAAGGAATAAGAGTTTCCTTACTTTGGAGATTATTTTTCATATTCTATCTCGAATGTGTTGCTAGTATTCTGTCTCGGAGATTTTTGTAACCAATTTTATATAGTGGATTTGTTTTTGGAGTTTGTCTCGTAGTTTTCTCCTTTGGTTGAGAAGGGTTCTCCACGTTAAAAACGTTGTGCATTCTTTGTTCCTTGTGCCTACTAAATTGGTGACTGGCAGTCGACAGGGAGGTTCGGGTTTTCCACTACACTTGGTTGTGTGTGAATCCGGGTGTCGAACCCCATCAAGCCTTTTGTTTTCTTGAGATCTTGGTTACTTCTAGAATCGTTGATCAATTCTTGAGGTTCTTGATGCCTTGTCAGTCAAATTGCACAATCCTCATCCGTACTCTGGTAAAATCACACCACAACTTCATCGTACTGTTGTATCGTTGAGGTTCTTGGTTACTCCTCAATGAGTAATATATGAAATTCAGCAACTATACTCTTGTGTCAGCTGCAACTATACTCTTGTGTCAGCTATTGGTATCATTATATTGTTGGCTACATCCTAAATACAGCAGTACCACCCTGTGTTCTCGTGTTACGTTCTTTAGCAAAGTTCTGCTGTGCATCTTCTAGAGTACCCTTTGAGTTCAAAGGTGGTTTCTAACCGGAAGCAGATCTGAATTGTAGTACTTTCTTATTGGGTTTCTTAAATTTACAGTATCAGGATTTCAATATCTGGGGGTCAATTTGATGTAGGGAAAGGGAAGGAGAACAGAAAGAAAAAAGACAGAAGGAGAATAAAGATAAGAGAGAAGGGTAGAGACCAGAAAGATGGAAAAAGAAATCACAATCACTTAAATTTAATTTAATTTATCAATTATGTTTCAAACAAAAGAATTTAGGATCTTTATATAGATAAACCACAATCCTAGAATAATTTCAAATAAATATAATTTTCTAACTAAATATAGAAAAGGAAGATGGAAAAGGAAATCACAATCACTTAAATTTAATTTAATTTATCAATTATGTTTCAAACAAAAGAATTTAGGATCTTTATATAGAGAAACCACAATCCTAGAATAATTTCAAATAAATATAATTTTCTAATTAAATATGATCTAACTTTCTAAATTAAAAAAATAAAATCAAATAAAATATTTACTAATCAAATAAAATTAAACTCTACTAATCTGAAAATAAAATATCAGTAACAAGAGTTCCGCATGGATCTCTAGATAGTAAGTGTATGGCTAATGTTGCTTGGAAAAATATTTGCACCCCCAAAGCTGAGGGTGGGTTAGGTTTCAAAGATATTTTTAGTTGGAATAAAGCTATTACTGCTAAGCACTTTTGGCACCCACTTTCTACTATTGCCTAAAAAACCTTTCTTTGGCATGGGCCTCTAGATGGTAAGTGTATGGCTAATATTGCCTGGAAAGATATTTGCACCCCCAAAACTAAGAGTAGGTTAGGTCTCAAAGATACGTTTAGTTGGAATTAAGCCATATTGCTAAGCACCTTTGGCACCTGCTTTCTGCAGCTCAAAGTTCAATTTCGGTTCACTAGGTCTGGGGGAATAGAATCATGCATAGATGCATTTTGACCATTAAAATTTTGTAGTCTGCTTCATAAAGCTTTAGGAAACTCTTAGCATTTAGTCAGCTATCTACCCATGGTGTCTTCCCAAAGGCAACGGCTATTTGTGGGTGGCAAATATGAAGGGATTCTCCTCATTCTCAGCCCATAGGATCTTCCAACCTCGGGGGTGAGCATGGTTTGGTTCTCCCTTCTTTGGCCTAAAGGCCACACTCCTACGCACTCTTTCATCATTTGGCTTGCTATCAGATATTGTCTTAGCCCTTTGGATTGTATCTATAGATTTGATAACTTCCATTCCACTTAGATGTGTGGCCTTTGCTCATCTAGTTCAGAATCCCATGAACACATTTTCTTTCTCAGTCCTTATTCTAAGGCTATATGGCAAAGCATCTAGTTCAGAATCCCATGAACACATTTTCTTTCTCAGTCCTTATTCTAAGGCTATATGGCAAAGCATCTGCCTCAAATTTAAATTGGATTGGCCTTAATCATGTTGGATTAAGAACTTTAGCTTCGGATGGGCTGCAGTTAAATGGAAAGGTAAGCGTCTTAAATCAGTTGTTCGTACGCTTACTCTCGTTGCTTCGATGTATTTCCTTTGGAGCACACAAAACAAGTTGCTGTTTGATAAACTCCATCGTGCCATATTCCCCCATTATGGGTGGGTCTCATCTCATCATCCGTTTACAGAAGGATAATTTTCGTAATATTTTCGCTCGTCCAATTAACAGAAATATATTAGATTTACTGGACTCCACTTGACACTTCTCAGTTGAAGATCCTGGAGCTTTTATGCAGGCTCACTTGTCACTTGGTCTTTTCGGCAATTTGTAAAAAAAAATAGAAGTTATTGGTTTTCTTCGAGTGTCATTCTCTTGTACATATGTTTCCATTAATCTATTACATTATGACTCCCCCCCCCCCCAAAAAAAAGAAAAAAAAAAGAATCGGTACTCAATTTTTTGGCGTGATTTTTCTTCAAAAGAATTTCTCCTTTTCAAAATAAGTTTGTTAATTAAAAGTTTTTTAAAAGCATTTAGAAATTTTTTGAAAAAATTCATATGCATGACTTCTGTTTTTATGAATAATTGTAAAAGATATCCCATAGCCCTACAAAATGAATGCCATCCATCACCAAACATTCTACGCTAGCACCAATAATCACAGCAAACAAGACTAATTACTTAATAAAGTAATGGTTGATTGATTAATTAATTAATGGGTAGATACTAGTAACATGTGTTACCTCTTTATTGATTATACCTGCACTAAAATAATGTTCGGAAATTTGGACTTCAACCGCTCGATAACGTCCTTGCCTAGGGGAGCGCCGCCGCACCGAAGAAATTCAAGCGAGCTGAGATCATACTTTTCAGTTAACTCCGACTTCTCCATCGCCACCACTATAGGCGGCGACACCGGCATAGACGTGATCCTATATTTCTCCACGGCTCTCAGCATCTTTTCGAAATCGAATCTTTCCATCAAAACCATCGTGTCCGCCATCGCTGCCATCTCCATTATCTTATAGAATCCAAACACGTGAAACAACGGAACCGTGAGTAGCGCCACCAGATGCTTAGCTCTCTCATTCACTACTCGATTGTGGTAAGAACCGGCAATCATTGCAATGAAATTACGGTGTGTTAACTCGACGCCTTTGACTCGGCCGGTTGTGCCGGATGAGTAGAGAATCGCTGCTGAATCGGATTGGCTCACGCTCAATCGCTTGGGATTTTGGCCATTTTGGACTGGACGAGTCAGAATCGAGTCAAAATCGGAAGAGTTGAGGAGAATGGTGCCTAGAGGAAGGGGAGGGAGCTTGTGAGAAACGGAGGAGTCAGCGAAAGCAACCACAGGGTTGCTGAGTTTGATCATGTGAATCAATTCGGATTCGGTGGCAAGCGGGTTGGCGGGTGAGATGACGACCCCGAGCGAGAGCAGAGCAAAGTAGAGGACGGGAACGCAGGGGGACGGAGGAGAGAGAATGAGAGCCACTTGTCCTTTTGCGAGTGGTGGGAGAGAAAGGGTAAGCGAGTGAACTTGGCGGAGGAAGCAAGAGTAAGTGACAGAGCGGTCGGCGGTCGCGTCGATGATGAAGTCAGCGGTGTCGACAGAGAAGTCGGCGGCGGCGGCGGCGGCGCCGGTGGATCGGAGGAGAGAGAAAACGTAATCGGTGACGGAAATAGCCAGCGTTTCCGGCGGAAGGTGCGGAGGTTGTCGGAGGCTATGGACTGTCTTTGTTTTTGAGGAGTAACCGTTTCTCGGATCCTTCTCCATTGAACAACCCGACTGCGTTTCTGCTTTAGCCATGAAAGAGAGGGAGGCAGACTAAACCAAGGCTAATCGCAACTTACGACAAATAGAAGGTCCCGATTTTTCCACGCGCCTCTCTCACTCTAAAATCAGCAGCGCTGCAACGCCATAAGAATATTGCAGCGTTTACGGCATTGCACAAGTCATTGTATTTCAAAATCAATCATATTTTCATATAAAATATAAAAATATATATTTTCAAATTTTATTTTTTTAACAAAAATTGTGAACCATTAACTTTAAAATATAACGGCCCACGTGGGGCCCCCACCTTTCTCTCACTCTCTCAGCTAGTATAATGAATGGGGTCCATTTATCATATATTGTCCAATCAGTATTTTATTTTGTCCGCATACAAAATAATACATCATACCATATATATATTCTTTTTTTGGAAGGGGTAGTCTATATATAGCTATTCATCGACTTTGCATTTAAGCTATTAGACAATGATATATATATATATATATATATATATATATATATATATATTCGTTTATTTATATTTATATTTATATTAAGATATTAACAAAAATTAAAGTGAAATAATTTTTTAATAGGATTTTTTAAAATAAAAATATATAAATAACTAACATAGTAGAAATGAATTTTAAAATTCTCATAAATAGTTGGTTGTCAAATATCATGAGAATATAAAAAATAAAATTATACAATCAAATATATATAAGTTATAAGATAATAATATTTAACGTAAAAAAAAAATTTCTTAATTAAGAAAAAAAGTTACGGGATAATTTTTAAATTAATCCATTATAAAATAGTTAACAATTACAATATAATATCTTTTAAATTTTTTTTACTACAACCTAACTGAAGAATAATTAAATCCAATTAACCAGTTGTTACATCTTGAAACCCAACTATTTAATTAATTTATTTAATTAATCTAAATCAAATTTTCATCATTAATTTTAGAAAAATTTTTATTATTTAGAAATTATATTTCAAATTAAATATCGGATGTGACTAACATTTGATGTCAACTATTGATAACAAATCCAATTATAGGATCTAAATTGCCAAATCCAAAAGTGGTTTCGAACATCGACTTTACCACAACTTTGCGACATACAGAAGAAGACATATCCATACAAAAATCAGAGTTGATAATATTATAATCTAAATGTATCATTGAGTGATACCAAAATCAAACTAACTACTATTAAATATAGTCATAATTTTAATTATTATAGTACCATAAAATTATACTAATATAAGATTCTAATTTCACTGTTTTTTGGACAAGATACAACATTAAAATTTCTAATTTTTAATTTTATTTTCCTTTAACAGCTATTCCGTTACTATCCCTACCTATAAGTGTTTTTTTAACCATTTAATTTAGAAGGTTAGTTAAAATCAAAATAGAAATGAGCTAACTACTCAACAATGTATCTAAATTTTCATAATTAAACATATAATTTATATCAAAATAATGTTGAAAGGAATATAATCAAAATTAAATATAAAGTCATACAATTTCCATAACATTCATCATAAATGTTTCATTTGATAATTCAATTTCTTTATCTAAAAATACACCATTAAAAAAATGTTCAAACCATACAAATTTATATGAATTAAGGATCAACAGGGTCTCATTAATAAAAGAGAAAATAATCAAAGTTTGGGCTTGATGGGTCCAGCAACCATGGACCTAAGGGGTTAGGCCTCACAGTAGGCCCACAACTCGGCTCTTGCCCAACAAAGTTTTTTCAAAGTGAAAAGTCCTACATTGTCCAAGCAAAATGAATATATTTGCGAATCATGCTACAAAGCCAAGCACTTTCAAACTTGGAAGGACAAGCTCCGGATAGCTCAACATCCCCAATAAGGAGGGCCTACCTTCCAGTTAGGAGCTGCCCTCCTTCTAGGAGACCTACCCGCCATTCGGGAGTCTCCCTCCATCCCAAAGCCAAGAGCTCCCTGTCAAAGAGCCAGGAGCACTTTGTCTTGGAGCGAGGAGCTCCCCATCCAGGAGTTAGGAGCCTTTCATTCTTGAGCCACAAGTTGTTTATCCTGGAGCCAACCCTCTGTCTCAGTGTAAGAAGCACTCCGTTTTGGAACCACGATTCCTCAGTCCCGGAGCCAACCCTCCATCTTGGAGCCAGGAGCACTCCTTTTTGAGGCCACGAGTCCTCCATTTCGGAGCCAACCCTCCATCCTGGAGCCAACCCTCCATCCTGGAGCCAGGAGTCCTCCATCTCAAAGACAAGAATACTCTATCTTAGAGCCACGAGTCTTCTGTCCTGGAGTAAATTCTCTGTCCTAGAGTCAGAAGCCCTCTGTCTCGAAGCCAATAGCCCTTCGTCGAGGAGCCAGAAACCCCCCGTTCAGAAGTCAAGAGCCCACTGTCGAAGAGCTAACCATCTGCTCAGGTGACCGGATGTTGGCCCATTAGCGCAGTTTAGTCCTCTAAGCCGCCCCTCTACCGGGCGTACCCTAAGCTGCCCTTATACAAGCACAAGGCTAAGCCATCCCTCTATGGACGCACTTCCGAGCTGCCTCTTTGAGGACGCACCTACGAGACACCCTTAAGCTAGGCACACTTCTAAGTCACTTATCAGCTGACGCATCCAAATATTCCATCCACCACTATATGCATCTATACATTCATCACATCCTCCTAGTATCTTTCTATTATCTAAGAAAGATTTCTAACTTGAGCGTCAGAGGATATACAGTGAAAGTAATTTTTACCATCCTCTGACCTCCTATTTATAGTTTGTGGTATGCATATTCCAGGTTAACAGCGATGGAGACTAGACCTGCTCTAATTTGATCTGTAGTGAAAGATTGAAAGGCTCCCTAATTCGTACCACAACCTGAGAATTAGGGATACATTATAGGCGTCGTCTGTGACAAATAACTGAAAACTCTAACCACCACACAACAACGAAACAAATACAGTCAATTCTCACTCCTTAACCAACTCCTCAGCAAAAGAAATCACCTCCCATTGAGACCACCCTCGGGCAGCCATAACAACGCTCAGCTTGTCCTTAAAATTCTAGTGGCTGAGGACTCTATCTTCTATTGCGCAATGTCAGTGCCCAAAATAGAAGCTAGAGGAGAATACAGGCCCCAATGCTTATCTCATCAACCTGATGACCTCGGTATTAGTGAGGATCCGAGCGACGGGGCCCACTCCCAAATGAAAGATCGATCCAGTCCCAAGGAACCAAACCGAAGCCCAAAGTGGCAACGCCTTACCACTCCCAAGATGCCTTGTAATTTCTCCGAGCGTGGAGAGGTCCCATGTAGAATCAATGGACAAACTACCACCCTATCCTACACTCATAAGCTACCTCTCTAAAGCGAGGAGCATAGCCCACGGACACAGCAAGGCTAGTCCGTAGACGCCACGCTGGGGGCTTCCTCTCCAACTCCCGGACTCCGACACATGGAGCGGCAGTGACCACCTTCGACAGGGGAGATGCCACCCTAATCGGAAGCTGACGAAGCCCTCTCCATTCTCCACCCTCACATTTCTGCCCCGGTGTGAAGGAAAGAAAAAGATCGTGAGCAGCGAAGAGCTACCGCTACCGTCACCATTGCTGGAGGAGAATCAACACATCAAGGCAAGCAAATACTTCTTTCCTCTTTATGGATGCGATGTTGTGCTTGCATGTGGCAATTTTGAGGCAATCAATCAAAATCTCGGTATATTGTGAGGCACAGTGGAGAGAGTAAGAGAAAACTCTTGATGGAGCTTGTATCGCTACCCCGTCGTCATAAGGTAGCTATTGCCGTGATCAGCACCATCAGCCACACTGGGACCACCCTCCACCGGAGATCCTCATCGCAATGTTTAGGTACACATCGTTGGTCCACCAAACATGGTTCCAATTGTCTTATATGAACGCCTCTTAGACCCGGTTCAGCCGTAACTCTGTTCAGCCATGACTGTGCTCGGCAACGACGTAGTCCGGCGCCCCAAGTCCAATCCGACTTCTTGGATTCGCATCCGGCCATTAGATCCACTCTGGCGCCTCAAATCTAGTCCACCGCTCCTTGTCCAGCGCCCAAGACTAGTCCGATAGCCAGATCCAATCTAGTTGCGTGCCAGCCTGACTCCAGAATTAGTTCGGCTCCATGGTTGATGATCTAGAGTCCTGCCAGTTCAACATGGCTCAAATGACGCTGCTCCTCTTCCATCTGAGCCACGTCTGGCGCCTAGATCTAATCCGGCACACAGGTCACATCCAGTCGAATCCCAATTTGACTCCATAGCCTAGCCCAGCTGTGACCCTGTCTGACAACAAGATCCAGTTTGCAGCAGTCCAGATCCACCCTGAAGACCCATATCCGGCCCAATTCGTCGCCCAGATGCATTCCGACCATAACTAGTCTAGCCACAACCAATCTAGAGCTCGAAATGGGCCTCTATGGACCTAAAGCAGCTAAGGGCTGGACTACGGCAAATTAAAACTCTCAAGGCCATGGACAACTGTAATGGAGCTCGGTCCCCTCTCTAAGACTCTACCAAGAGCTGTGTCAAGTAGCCATAAAGAAAAATCCCATCACGCTAGCCTAGAACATCCCCATGTCAACGACATCTCCTTGAGTAAATATGCTGGCAGACAACTGGCCCCAAAATATGAACCAATGCCCACTTTCGGATCTCCCAGATCGAAGTCCTCTGTCTTGAAGCCAACCCTCCATCTCAGAGTCAGGAGCACTTCATCCAAGGGCCACGAGTCCTCTATCGCGGAGCCAATCCTTTATCCCAGAGACAGGAACACTCCATCTTGGAGCTAGGTGTACTCCGTCCCGGAGCCACAAGTCTTCCATCCCGGAGTAACCCTCTGTCCTTGAGTCAGAAGCCCTCCGTCTTGGAGTCAAGAGCCCTCCATTCAGGAGTCAAGAGCCTTCTGTCCTGAGATCAGGAGCCTACTGCCTAAGAGCTGAACCTCCGCTCAAGTGACTAAGATGCTGGCCTATCAGCGCAGTCTAAGCCGCCTCTCTGTCGGGAACACGTTTAAGTTGCCCTTATACGGGCGTACCTCTAACCCACCCCTCTACGAGTGCACTTTCGAGCCACCCTTCTGCGGGCACACCTAGAAGACTTCCCTCAACCGGGCATACATCTAAGCCGCCCATCAGCTGGCGTATCCAAATGCTCCATCCACCACTATATGTCTCTATGCATTCCTCGCATCCTCCTAAAATCTTTTTATTCTCTAAGAAAGATTTCTAACTTGGGTATTGGAGGATATACGACGGGAGTAATTTTTGCCGTCCTCTAACCTCATATTTGTAATTTATGGTGCGCAGGTTCTAGGTTAATAGTAACGGAGATCGGATCCATTCCAATTCGACTCGCAGTAGAAGATTGGAAGGCTCCTTAATCCATGATATAATCTGAGAACCAGGGACACATCAAAACTATATATATTTTTACATAATTAAAGGCTTTATACTATTATTCAAAACTCACAGGCAGGCCATTATATATATAATCCTGTAGATAGGGGCTAAACACAACTTTCAACTTGTGGATAATAGATTTGAATATCGATTACTATTATAATATATCAAGATATATTATAATATATTACCACTAATTTTTATAATGGTTTGTGCATAAATGAATGAAAAAATCTATACAAATGTAATTATTTTTTTATATTTTTTAATATTGGAGAAAATATCATTATCTTTTCATAAATTGTAAAGTTTTTATTATAATTTTCTAAATAATTAGCATGTTAAAGTTTATGATTTCTTAAAGTATGGAAAAGTTATATTATGAAATTATTAATATGCAAGAGCTGTATATTATAGAGAATGCAGAAATTGTGTATAGTTTTCTAAAATCCTACCACTTTATTTTAGTTAAGAGTCACGCAGAAGTAATTAAAGGTAAATTTCAAGGAATGCAAAGAATATAAGAACATTCAAATTCAATTTCAGAACATAAATTTCCTAAAAACTCATCACTTCTCTACCGTTTAGACTTGTTTATAAGTAAGAAAATAATAACCTCATTAAAGTTGAATATATCCTTTTTGAATAGTAGTGTTGTGATAACAAGATCGTACAAGGTTGACAACAAAGCTTGCAATACTAATACATTATCTTCATTATTGATCTTCTTATCAAGTGTAAACATTTTCATCAAGACCTAGCTGAACCCATCTAAATGTTTCTCAAAACTACCCCATTTGAATAATGCAAGTCAAAAAAATTATTTTTTCATATGCAATTTCAATGTGAGAGATTTAGACTTGTACCGACCCTCCAATTTTATCCAAACCTCAATTAGATCTAACAAATCGATAACTCTTTGAATAATATTATCCGCAATATATAACTTGTGTCACGTCTGTAAGCCCGAGGTCTTATTAATTTAATTCTAAATTCATGATTTCATTAAATTATTTATTTATCTATCTTTCAAAAATCCAAATAAAATATAAGGACGTAAACCTAAAAGTAATAAAAAAAATTGACAAATGACTTAAATAGAATAATAAATGCAATCATAGGATCCAAAATGTCTACCTAAAAATGGTCTCAAATACTGATTATAGAAGACATCGAAACATATGTAATGAGAGACATTTGTGCTAAAATTAGAATAAGTAAAATCATGACTTAGGCATACTATTGGGTGATATCAAAATCAAGCTAAATCACCGACAACATAGCGCCATAAACTAATTGTTATAGAACAATTAAAATAAAGCAAAATAAACATCCTAAATATATTGTCCTAAAACAAAATATATCATCTAAAATTCTAAATCCTACACGTAATCCTTAAATAGATTTTCCATTAGCTTCAGCCACCCACAAGTACGTTCCAAACTCTTATATATGAAAGATTAGTAAAAATCAAAATAAAAATAAGTAAATTTACTTAGTAAGGCATATAAATTTTGTAATTAAATAAATATTTTATATAAAAATATATTGAAATAGATATGCACTAATCAAATATAATGACATATAAATTCCATAACATTTTATATATAATCTGAGGTTGATAATAAAAATTATTTTCTTTCAACTGTACATCGTTAAAGTATGCTCAAATTATATAAATTTCGTAAAGGATCAATAGGGTTTTATAGACAAATGAGCAATTAATCAAAGCTCAGATTATATATGTTTCTTCACAACCAAATGTTATACGTTACTATCCAAGATCCGTAAATGGATTATCATGCATGTAACCCTATAAATAGGATAAAATACCACTTTTAATTTGCAAATGATAGGTTCGAACTCGATAATCATTATAATATATTAAAACATGTTTACAATGGTCTATATATAATTAAATAAAACATTCTACTTAGATTTGAATATATTATTTTATATTTTCTTATACTAAAAAAAACTATTATCTTTTAATTTATGCAGATTTTTCTTTCTTAATTCTTCAAATATTTAATATGTTGCACATCATAATTCTTGTAAAAATTTGATTATGCAATTCTAAAATATATAAAAGTGACATTATAAAATTTTCTAACATATAGAAACTAGTCATGACAGGATTTATAAAAAAATAAAAAACCAAAATCAGTATATTTGGTACAATTTCAATATTTTCTTTCAATTAGAAAGCATGTAGGAGCAATTAAGAGTGTAATTGATACCTACAAAACTGATGCGTTCTAGATCCAAATCTTGGACAGATTCAGGTCAGCTGCTCCTTGGACTCGTGCTGAAGTCAGATCTGGTCTCCATTTGGTGCGGTTTGGACCTTATACATTACAATAAAAGATAAAAAGTCAGAGAAAAATGACGAAACTCGCTCCCCGACTTATCCTCCGTCGCTCAAGTCAGTAATCTGTCTTTCAAGATGGAGAAGAAAAAATAAAGAAAACAAGAGTTGACGTTGGGAAGGAAATTTGTGAATCTAGTTCAGAGGTGTACTTGATACGGAGTGGCTTTAGATCGTAGTGAGCTCGTGAAGAGCGGCTTTTCAGACCACTAGATTCGTTGGGAATGAATAGTAGGAAAAAGAACAACAATTGGTTGCTTGAGGGATGGTTTACTTGTGCGAGTTTGAGTATTGGAGAGATTGTGTCTTTGGAATGTATTCTTAGGACTTTTTATAGCCTTCGGACCTTACCACCTTCCTTAGGCGACACAGCGAGCTGTCAGCCATCTGAATGATATTTCCATCCAATGAGATGATGCAGGCACCATTCAGGGTTGCAATGGTCAGGAGAGAGGATATCTTCCTATATGGAGGTGTCGCATGCCATGAACGTTGAAGCTTCCATCGTGACTCATGTGCTGATTCGAGAGCTTTCTTTTCTGGATATGCGCTGATTTGGGGGCTTCCATTACAGAGGAGGTTGCCATTTGGAAAGATTTTCAGTATCGTGGCCAATTAGAGCAGATGATCGTTGCATACAAGAAAGGGCTCGTAGGCCACTCCTGACTTGGGGACTTGGGCCGCATCTGATTTGGGCCACACCTGGCTGCCTGGAGACTTTCTCCAATTATCTGGGACGTTGACCATCCATGGTTTAGTATCTGCGATTCTTCTGGGCTGATCACCTACTTGGACCGGCCCAGTCCAGCAGTCTCCATCACTAGCCTTTCACGCTAGTAGTCGGAGTTTTCAGCCTCCGATATGTTTATGATGGGATATGACGGGCCGTGTTGTCTTCTCATATCTGATCCAGATTCCCTTTTTCAATGTTCTATGACTCTATTTTTCGATTCTCTACAGATTTGCTAGGTTGGTGGTCCTTTGGCATTTAGTGTTCCACTTGCTTCCTCGAGTGCTATAAATTGGGAGCTTTTGACATTTCTACACATCATCCCCCTCGTTAATTGGTGAAATGGTGTGGGAGGTTGACATTGCTGAGAAGCTTGCTTCTCCAATTGTCGGCTCTGAGCTTGGGTTGTTCGCGTTCTCTAGTATCATGGTCTCGAGTCATGGTGCTTGGTCCACTTTGGTCGTTCCTATTCATGTAGGTGGCCACTTTGGTCACCATTTTTTTTGCAGGTGGCTACCAACAAGATTTGAATCGGCATTTGAATCTCAACACTTCACTCGAGAGCTTGGAGATGGGTCTTCGGGATGTGTTGCTTTCCTATGTATTTCTCCCTTTTCCTTTTCCCGTCACTATTGTTTCGTGATACATTGGCCTATGAAGGCTGTGTAACTTATAAGGAGAAGGTTAATGAGAAAACTTGTAGCTGTTTCTACCTTTTGTCGTTGTGAACATCTTGTTATTACTATTATTGTTATTGTTATTATTTTGCGCTCAAGAATGGCTGAGGAGTTATGGGTCCTAGCCGGCATACAAAACGGCCATAGTCTCAGAGTGGGAATGGTTTCGTCAAAGAAATTGGGGAGATAGTTGACTGGCTATGTTGACCAATCTGCTGGGATCTGGAGTGCGAGGTGGAGCTGGAATGGCCATTCTCCGGCATTGTTGACCAAATTGCTAGAATCCGAAGAATGAAGCGGAGCCGAAATGTTAGTTGATCGGCTTTGTTGACCAACCACTTGAATCCGGAGAGTGGGCCAAAGCCAAAATGGTAGTTGACCAACTTCGTTGACCAACTGCTAGAATCCAGAGAATGACCGGGTGGTCTTAATGTATTGTTTTATTCCATCTTCAGTTGGGCATTCGATGAGTTGATAAGCCGGTTGGAGACTCTTGCTTCTCTATTGCGACCCGTTATTTTTTGCCATGTGTTATTGTAGAGGACGACCGTAATCTTGGCAATGAATGTGATGGGTGATTCAACTCAACCGCGTTTTTTCTAGATTGGACACATGTTTGGCATAATTGCCACGCCTATTTGAGGCCCTACTTCATTTTGGTGGTGAAGACAATTATAAAAATTAAGGGTTAGTCCAAATTTTTTTCCTGATTCCCTTTTTCTTTTGCATCCCTTCCAATTTATTCCCTTTGTCAACTTGCTTCCATGGTGCCCACTGTCAACGTGAATCGCTCCCTACTTGGTTCTAGTGACATTAGAACCTTCTATGTGCAATACAACATCCCGCCTTCCATCGTGTTTGTCATTTTGGGGAAGCACAATAGGGCTTGCTCTCCACTGGAGGGACACATCACCGTCCACGTGGCTTACTAGTGGAGTGGGTTCCGTCTCCCTGTTCCTGAGGAACTACTCAACATTTTTAAGCCCTTGGCATCCCCATCGCGAGGTTTCATGCGAATACGGTGCACTACCTATGTCGGCTCAACATATTCCTCCTCCACCATTAGAGGATGCTAACTGTGGAGGAGGTGAGGGTCATTTTCCAATTTACACAGAGTGGGGACTGGATCTTGCTCTCCCCTAGGAACCTATGCATCAGTCACGTTATCTACGAGTTCATAAAAAATTGGAAGGATCGATTATTCTTTGTAAGGGTATTTGATGATTGGCCCTTATCCAAGGATTGGGGTAATGTCCTTAAGATCCTTATTGGGAGGCCCACACGAGAGGAGGTGGAGGTGGTTGATCCTCTATTGGAGTTAGTCCAGGAGCACCTAGACGAGTTTAGGAGGGACCACTTGGTATCCCACGAGGAGATTAGGTGAGCTCGTTGGGGCCCGCCTTCACCAGTCTAGAAGGCTCTGCCATCCCAACCTAAGAGAAAGTTGGGGCTCTTGTTATTGGGGATCCTCCTGGCAGCCCTTCTCAAAAGCGTGTTGTACTAGCCTCGCCTTCTTCCTCGTCCTCCACCGCCACCAATTTTCACATGGCCGGATGCTTGACGGGAGTTGGTGAGTAGTCTTGGGTTGAGACTCCCACCATTCTTTTGGACTTAGGCGATGCGAGAGTCGACGATGGGGAACCTATCGTTAAGTTGCCACCGTCAGGTATATCTGCAGCAACAGCTGCACCGGTGGAGGGAGAGCTAGTAGGGCCTGTAGCTAGAGAGCTAGCGGGGCCAATCGTTGAGCAACCGGCAGAGTCGGTGGCCAAAGAGCTTGTGGGATTAGTAGCAGCGGAGCCGGTGGAGGCTGATCAGTTTCTCTGCCGCCCTACTCTCAATGGAGATGAGCATTTTGAAAGCTGCCTCAGTGGAGGTCCCTGTGGAGGAACCTCGTGCCGCGAATGAAATGGCAGCCACGACGGAGATGGTCCGGAAGGCTGCGACGCTTATCCTTCCATCTGGCCCATCAAAGGAACTCCCACATTAGAGCCTTGAGGTGCCTAATTCGATTGGGAAGAAGTGCAGATTCCTCACGGTATTCTTTCGAAGGAGATTTCCCCTTTTCTTTCTATTTTGCCAGCGTGGTTTGACTTTTCTTTTCTTTCTATTTTTTGGAATTGTAGGACCAAAAGATTGTTGGCATTGTGATGAAGGGCCTGTGTCAGCAGGTAGAGATGATTGATGAGGGGAGGAGGAAATTCTCCTGCTGAGGGAGCTCCTAAGATAATCGAGCGCTATTGCCGCTCTGTAATATTCCAAATATTATTATTTTTATTTTAAGAAAATATAATTGATAAATTAGTATCAATAATTATTCTTAATTATTTTTAATTTAAAATCTTATAGTTAGACTGATCTTTAAACCTGATAAGTTTAGAAGTTGTGGATCACTAAATTGGGTTAAATACTTGAGCTATTAACTTAAATTGAGATTAATTAGTGAGTTAGGTTAAATCAATGATAAACCACTTTCACTGAATTAATATTAGATGAGTTCTAGTGTATCAACATTTAATGGCTAAAAATACAATTAAATTTAAAAAAGATAAAATATTAAAAACTGTAATTAAAAGTTTAAATGTTATAAGATAATTAATATTTTAGATAGATATGTAAATATATATAATAATATATATAATAATAATAGTAATAAATATGAATGATAATGAATAATGATAATAATAAAATAATAATAATAATAGTAGTAGTATTCAGACGGGGAAAGAAAAGGAAAAAGGAGGGAAAGAAAGGAAAAGGAAAGAAAAGAAAAATAAAAAGAAAGAAAGGAAGAGAAGAGGAAGCAGGGGAAAAGAGAGAGAGAGAAGAGCGCGCCAAGAAAGGAGGAAGGAAATCTGGCTCCAAATGGAAACTCAACAAAACCCTAACAATCCCTCCGTTATTTAGGGACATTAGTGTGGGAAGAAGGGGTAGTCGTCATCGTGAAACCCTAGACATCCAGCCGTTGCCTTCAACACTACCACTACTAACCACCATCGTGAGTTGGGCTGAAGCCGCCGCTTCTACCATCAAGGTCGCCGTCGTTGGGTGGTGTCGCCGCCGCCGTCCATTTGTGCCGCCACTATCCTTGCCGGATGAAGAACTCAAAACCGAGGCAAGTAATCTTCCATCTTTGCAAGTAACAATCCAAATTTCTGCAAGTAGATTCTTCTTTCCTTCTTGTTGATGTTATTCCCTCCCTTGCATATTGTGGTTTTGTGAAAATCGGTGGCATTCTTTGTTGAGAAGAGGGAAATCGAAAAACAGAGCCACTGCTCTGTTAACGAAATACCGACATTTTAAGGGCTTAATGACAAATTGGGGTTTAATAATTTGTTCAATGAATGATAAAATCCTTGTTTTACACGTTGTAGTACTAAAATCGAGATCTTCTTTCTTTTATGTGAAATCGAAAAGAATGAGGGTGGTAACAGAGTAACTGACTCTGTTGTTGAGTTTTGTTTGAGGTGCGTAATTCGCATGGGTTGCAAATGTGAATCCGAATCTTGTTTTGTTAATGCGAAAGTATGTGTCATTGGGTATGATTTTGTGCGTATGTGTTTGGGAAATGTACATATATAGATACGTGGGTTTGAATATATGAATATGTGTATACACGTATATACATATGCATATACGCCAACGGCGTGGGTATGAAGATGTTATTGGGTGTGTCTTTGTGCGCGTATAGCAATAGGCATGTGTGGCTGTAGCCGTGTGTGGGTGTGTGGGAGTAGATGAGTGCAGATGTGTGCGGAGTGTAGCTGTGTAGATATGACGGTGTGCAATGGCATGTGTGAGAGAGGGTGTGCCGGCAAAGTGAAGGGGTGACACTATCGCCGTGTGCACGTGGTTAGGATTTATATAGGGGTGTATATACACCCAGTGTGGATAGATACATATACAAATATATGTACATATATATATAATTATATATATATGTACATATATGTGTATATATAGGGTATGGCAATGTGCATATATGAATAAATATATATGTATATTCATGCTGTGTGTTTATATATATATATTTATATGTGTGTGTGAGCTGCTGGCAGTGTTGTTGCCATGTGTATGTGTGTGGGGACATGTATGCGCGTGTATATGAATATATATGTATACGGTTATATATATATATAATTGTATTAATAATTATGCTCGTATGTATTTAAAAGATATACATATAAATATATGTGGGATGAGTACATTGATTTATATTGGTGGTAGAATATGTGATAAGGAATTATGCATGAGTATGTTATGCCTGACATGCTGATAATCGGTTACGTGATTATTCCTATATCTCATTGATAAATTCTGGTAAAAATATTCTTCGTGTTAATCTTTGTAGTGTGCGTACGTCTTATTGGCACTCTATGGATAAGTAAACGAAAGTGTACAAAGACTCTACGGTATCCGAATGAATGGGAGTCCGTGGGACTGTATAGTAGTCTATACTTTTCTAATACCGATTCCATTCCAAAGGTTAAGGTCGTTGATATTGAGAAAGGATACTTATAACCTAGTGACCATCGTAGAAGATGATATCTAGAATATCATTCGGCGAGGGGTATCACGGGTGGTATCGGCATGCTACGGGTACAACCTCTGGGAGGACTGTAGAGGTAGTTGGATACCATAGATAACCTCATTGTATTACCCAATTGTTGGGGTCATAAATACACGGCCTTTGGTTCACTATGGTAGAATAAGATTTAAGAATATTCTTATTATCTCGTACAGTCGTGACTTCAAATTGAACTGATAATTAAATTTTTGTTATCTCGTACAGTGAGTCGAGAGTGATTCTTATAACCTAGTGACCATCGTAGATGATAATATCTGAGATATCATTGGCAAAGGGTATCAGATGTGGTATCGGCATGCTATGGGTACAGCCTCTGGGAGGACTGTAAGGGTAGTTGGATATCATGGATAACCTCGTTGCATTACCCAACCATTAGGGGCGTAAATATACGACCTTTGGTTCACTATAGTAGAATAAGGTCCATGGAGACTTTTGATCATTCGTGCAGTTGTGATTTCGTATTGAGTTGATGATTGGATTCGATGAAATCCATGTTGCTTCCTTGATACTTAACCGTTCATGTGGCTTTCGGGTTGTGGACACGGCATGTTATTGAGTCTCGAATAGTGATTGATATATTACCTACTATTATTGATTTTATTCATTATTTTATTATCTGAGATGCTTAATTATACTCATCTATTGTTGATTATGTTTACTTATTTGCATTCGACTCACCCTTGTATTTTATTGGCTCCAAATTAGACAGGTTGACATTATGATAAAAGAAATCATGTGACTTTTGGGTAGCCACCAGATAGAGGTGATATCAGAGTTCGAGGTTCCCATAATAAAGATCTGAGACTTTTTGTTATTCATTAATCTTTAGATATTTATCACATATCTCATATATGAAGTTTGATATTTTGGGATATCGATGTTATTGAAGTTATTTATTGTTACTATTATGGATATTAAATTAATGATGCATTTATGAGGTTCAGTAATGATATTTTTAATGATGTTGAGTTCATTGATGACGTATAATTTATGATTTCGGATGATTCGAGACCTTCACCGTGACGGTTCGAGTCGGGTTTAGGGACTCGAGTTCAGGTCATCACAACTTAATGGTATCAGAGACAAAGGATATCAAAGGGTGGGTGAATTGTGAGTTCCCACATCGGATGGAGAGGAGAACTAAACGTGCTTTATAAGCCGTGGAGACCTTTCCCTTATAGTCGCGTTTTGGGAGCCGTGGGCCTGTTAGGAACAAAATCGTGCGGGTTAGTTGTGCCAGTGAGGACGCTGGGCCCCAATGGGTAGGTGGATTGTGAGGTTCCACATTGGATAGAGAGGGAAATGAAGCTTGCTTTATTAGTCATGGAAACCTTTCCCTTGTAGGCACGTTTTGGATGCTGTGAGCCTGCCAGGAACAAAATCGTACGGGTTGGGCCCAAAGCGGATAATATCTACAAGTTGGTGCCTAGGGATAGAAATAATAATAATAATAATAATAATAATAATAATAATAATAATAATAATAATAATAATAATAATAATAATAATAATAATAATAATAATAATAATAATAATAATAATAATAATGGTGGGGGTGGTGACGTGGGGGAAAAGGGGAAGGAAAAGAAAAAGGAAAGAAAGAGGAAGGAAAGAAAGGAAGGAAGAAAAGAAGGAAATGGGAAGGGAGAGAGAGAGAGGACGGGCGATCCGGAGAGAAGGGAGGTGGACGCCCAAATGGAAATATTGGGCAAACCCTAACCGACCCTTCTCTTTATTTAAGATGGTCGTAGGGTTAGGGAAGAAGGGGGAAGGAGAGGACGAATGGAGGAAGAGCCGTGCACAAATCGAAGCCGCAGCCGTCGATCACAGAATTAAGGCAAGTAACAATCCAAACAATCTCTGATACCATCTATAACATTCCAGGCACTTACTTGTAGATATTGTCCGCTTTAGACCCAACCTGCACGGTTTTGTTCCTGGTAGGCCCAAAACGCGTCTACAAGAGAAATGTTTCCACGGCTTATAAAGTACGCTTTGTTCCCCTCTCCATCTGATGTGGGACCTCACAATCCACCCACCCTTTGAGGCCCAGCATCCTTGCTGGCACACCAAATCGGGTCCCGTCTCTGATATCATTTAAGTTGTAACGACTCAAGCGCGGATCCTCGAACTCGACCCGGACCGTCACGGTGAAAATCTCAAATCATCTGAACTCGGCAATTACACGTTATTAATTAACTCAACATCATCAAAATATCATCAATGATCCTCATAAATGCATCATCAATTAAATATCCATAATAGTAATAATAATAATTTCAACAAATGACATCGATGTCCCAAAAGATCAATTCTCATAAAGAAAATCTAACGAAAATAAAAAAATAACTAAATAAAAAATCTTAAATCTCCATCTAGAGAGCCTCAAACTCTAATATCACCTCTATCTGGTGGCTCCCCAAAAGTCATGTGATCTCCTTAATCCTGATATCAATCTGTCTAATTTGGAGTCAATAAAATATAAGGGTGAGTCAAATGCCCAACAAGTAAAAATAAACAATAATAGAGGAGTATAATAATGTATCTCGGATGATAAAACAATTAATAAAATCAATAATAGCAGGTAATATATCCACCACTGTTCGAGACTCAATAACATGCCGTGTCCTCGACCCGAAGGCCACGTGAACAACTAAGTATCAACGAAGCAACATGGATTCCATCAAATCCGATCATCAGCTCAATACGATGTCATAAATATATGAATGATAGAAGTCTCCATGGACCTTATTTTACCATAGTGAACCAAAGGCCGCGTATTTATACCCCCAACGACTGGGTAACGCAATGAGGTTATCTATGGTATCCAACTACTTCTACAGTCCTCCCAGAGGGTGTACCCGTAGCATGCCGATACCACCCGTGATACTCCTCACCGAATGATGTCCTAGATATCATCCTTTATGATGGTCACTAAATTATAAGCATCTCTTTTGACTCACTGTACAAGATAACAAGAATTTAATTATCAGCTCAATCTGATGTCACCCCTGAACAAGATAATAAGAATCTTCTTTGACCTTATTCTACCAAAGTGGACCAAAGGCCGCGTATTTACGCCCCCAACGGAGGGGTAATGCAACGAGGTTATCCATGGTATCCAACTACACTTACAGTCCTCCCAGAGACTGTACCCGTCGCATGCAGATACCACCCGTGATACCCCTCACCAAATGATATCCCAGATATCATCCTCTACGATTACTAGGTTATAAGCATCACGACTCAATATCAACGACCTCAATCTCTGGAATATGGATTTAGTATCGAAAAAGTGTACACTACACTAAGGTCCCGTAACCTCCCATTTGACTCGATACCTTAGTGTTTTCATACGCTCTCCTTAACTTAGCCATAGAGTGCCAATAAAATTACATGTATGCCACCAAGGTTAACGCGAAGAATATTTTTATCGAACTTTCATCAATGAAATACAGAGTAATCACATAACCGATTATTAGAATTTTGGACAAACCAACGCACATGTATAATTTCACATAAACATTTCCTACCATCCATATACGCCAATATAATTATATACCATCTCATATATAATTATATATAATTTTTTTCCATTATATCCTAGCATAAGTATATATATATATTCAAGCATACCCCCACATCTTTATATATATATACACGTATATATAGCTTCACGCGGTGGCAGCCTCCCTCTTCATTGCCGACCACTAGTTCGACGATAGCAACAATGTCACCTCCAGCCCATCACACGGCGACGGCATCCACACCTCCTCAATCACCGAACTCACACAGTGGCACACAAAGGAACAACCTGCTCCTTCGGGTAAATGCCGATTATCACCAACGATGAGAAATCTCCAAGTTTTATCATTCACATATAAAATCAATAGATTATATAGCATCAATTCGTCAACTTTTGAGTTCCAATTTAGCCTAAGCACCTGTTGCAACTATGCCTCCATTGTCCAGAGCCGTTGCTTTGTTTTCCCTTAAAGTTTCAATTTACTGGTGCAAGCCACTGATTCACCAATTTAAGACATGTAATGGTTTTCTTGCAACAATAGGAAGGTTTGCTTGCCAAAAATATCGGGTTTCACCCTTCCTATGACCATCGGGGTACTGGACCCCAATGGAATCCGAAAATAAAGCACGATGCTCTATTTTTGCGTTCGAGTTCAATCCCAAAAATCAGAGGGTATAACAAGTAAAATTTATACTTTAGAACCTCATTAGGCAATTCACCAAATCCCCATTCATTATCGAGCCCAAGAGGTCAGCCGATTGCTCACAGAGCTATGGCCCTGCGTACGGGTTCTCCAGATTTGGAACCCTTAATTTTGCCCATTATCCCCACTAATTCAAGCATGAAATGGAAGGTTCAACATTAACAAAATGAAGGAAGAACAAATCTTGCGATGGATAACTTTACTTACAGAAGTTAGGATTGTTACTTGCCTTAATTCTGTGATCGACGGCAGCGGCTTCGATTCGTGCGCTGCTCCTCCTCCGTTCGTCCTCTCCTTCCCCCCTTCCTCCCTAACCCTACTATAAGATTTTAAACTCAAAAATAATCAAGAATAATAATTGGTACTAATTTTTCAATTTTATTTTCTTAAAATAAAAAAAATAATATTTGGGATATTACACACTCAGGCCCAACAAGTTCGCGAGGAGGCTGCATCCTCGGGGTAGAGTTTTCTAAGCTGAAGGAGAGGTTAGGGAGGCTAGAGACTCTTGTCATCAACGCTGAGAAGCTAGCGAACAAACTCCGAGTAAACAACAACATGCTTGAAGGTGAGTTGACTACCCGTTTGCATCTAGAGGAGGTGAGCCAAGCGCTAAAGGCTAGGCTTTGGGAGGGCGTTCACCTCTGCAGACAGATTATCGCCGTGGTGGTCCCCGATTTTTCGATTGGCTTCTTCGACCCTATGAACCTCATGGCTCTAGAGCACAACCATTTGACAGATTTCTCCCAAGAAAGAGGGGAGCTCTCCTCACGTCCTCCTAGAAGCCCCCTGCCCTAGCCAGGACATTTTTTGTATTTTTTGAATTTTGTTTATCCTTCTCTATATCAGTCATTTGTATAACAATACTTATTAATGAAAAGCAATACATTTCATAAATGTGTCGATTTCTTTGCTCATGTACTGGTTTTGCTTCTCCGCATTGGCCGGTCGATCGGCCCTGAGTTTGTTTGGGTTGTTGCACGACGAGGCCGATCATGAATTTATCTTTGACCATTGTTGACTGACGGTGAGCTGCCAAATGATGTGATGTGACATCTGTGATTATGGCGCTACATGCGGATTTGACGGGGTGAGGACACACGTCGCTTCACATAGAAGCGACGCGAATCTTCGATTTCTACAGCTGGTCGTTTTCGATAGAAGTTGTGCCTATTTAAAAATGGCATCTCCTACAATTCAGTTCACCACTTACCCTCATAGCTTTTTTACTTTCACCATGGCTGACCGATATATGATCGATCTTCCAACTTTGCTTGGTTTGGGACGAGAGGCGTTGTCATCTCCTTCGCCAGAACCTTCCTCTGAAGAGGGGAGCAGTGATGGGAGGACACAAATTGAGGACAACGATGAGGACTTTACTACTGGGGTCGTCGTTGAGAAGTGGTAGCACCCAGGCCTTCCACAACTCGAACCCCAGGGTGTCTTAAGAGCAGCTCCATGCCCTAGGTCTGTTGGTTTCTCTCTCCAGGTATGTTTGTCTGATTTCATAGCCGCATAGGTATATGTTGGTCGCACCTCTTTACTAACTACTTTTTCTCCTGACAGCCTGTGTGGGTACCTCACGGGTTGGACAATTATTCTATTTTCCCAAGGTGACAAGCTTGCTCATACAATACGGGCTCTGACTGAGCGTGTGGCAAAAGAGATGGAGCACTGCATTAATGTTGCAGTGGGAGATGCCCTGTAGAGTCGAGCATGGGCTAACTACCTGGACTAGGCCCTGCTGGAGTCTACCACCAGGCTGCAGGAAATTTTTGGAGCTCATGCCAGAGCGATGGAAAGGATTGTGGTGCTTGAAGTGAACTGAGAACAAGGTTTCATCCTGAGGAAGTGGCTTCCACCTTGGTGGAGAGGTTCCAGGCGAGGATCCATTTCAGCAGGAGGATCATTTCCTTGGTGGACCACCACTTCTCTGTCGGCTTTTTGGATTTGAGGAATGTTAGAGTTTTTCGTTGATGAGAACTAATTGGATACCTGATCAAGGATGACCGAAGGCCTGCGCCGCGTCCTCCAATGTGTCCTCTATGTTAGGGCAGTCATCAAGATAAATTGTAGGTACATATGACTTCTTGTATCCACGGAGCCTTTGAATGCCCCGAAAAGCATATCTATGTCGTTTGATGCCAACTTGTGCATTGTATATTTTCGTGAATATAAACCGGAAGCATATAGATTATCTTTCCTGGTTTGATAATGCTTTTATTTTGGATGACAGTGCCTAGATCGTAATTCTGAACGTCCTAGTAATTGTTAGAGCGTCTGGCATTTTTCCACACTTAGCTCCGATTTATTGACCATTGCGTACTGATAGTGCTGTCTCCTGTGGAAGGAGGTCGTTGCACATGTGCTATGAAAACCACCTAAGGTTTCTTCTTCGACCACGAACAGGCCACTTGGGATGGGACCAATGTTTAATTTAACCATTTATGTGTCACTTGGTATGGGACCAAAGTTTAATCCGACCGCTTATGGGCCACTCGGTTTGGGATCGAGATTCAATCCGACCGCTTATGGGCTGCTTGGTATGGGACACAGGTTTAATCTGACCGCTTATGGGCTGCTCAGTATGGGACCAATGTTTAATTTGACCACTTTTGGGCAGCTTAGTTTGGGATCAAGGTTTAATCCGACCGCTGACGAGCCGCTTGGCATGAGGCCAATGTTTAATTGTAAGTGAACGAAAGCCCACCCGACTTATGGGTAATCTAGGTTGTTTGTTTTCATACAATTTCACCCAAGCATTCACATTAGAAAGAAAAAGAAAAAGAAACCATAGAAATATGTGAAAAGTGAATTATTTTACTAAATGTGGTACATTGTTACATGCAATCTTTAACACACGTGTGACCTACCTAGGTCTGGTGTGAACCTTATTGGACGGCATTCCACGTTCTTGGAACCAACTTGCCATTCTGAATTCGAAACTTGTATGTTCTATTTCGCAGAACAGTCAAGACGAGGAACAGGACTTTTCAATTCGGGGAGAGTTTATTCCTGTTGGCTACCTTGCCAGTGGCCTCTATACTTCGTAGGATTAGATATCTAACCTCAAATTGCTACACCTTTACTTTTTTGTTGTAATCCTGGGCAATTTGCTACTGATAAGCGATCGTGCACATTTTGGCCACATTTGGTGCTTCTTTCGATACGTTTAAGTGCTCCATGAGCCATTATGAGTTGCTGAGTAGGTTGAAGGCCTCGACCTAAAGACTTGGATGCCCGATCTTGACTGGGATTACAGTCTCAATTTAGTAGTAGAGACTGAAAGGTGTTTCACACGTTGACTCTTTGAGCATTGTTCGGTAAGACCACAACATGGAGGGTAGCTTGTCCACTAAGGAGCCCCCTATATTTTCTAACTTGATCTTCAGCCCGTACAGCAATGTCCGGTTGGTGACATCCACTTGTCCGTTTGCTTACGGATAGGCCACCGAAGTGTAGACCAATCTGATGCCCAAATTGGTGTAATATTTGGTAAAGCACTTGCCGGTAAATTATGTTTCGTTGTCGATCACGATGACCTCAAAAATTTCAAATCTTTAGACAATGATCTACCGGATAAATTCCGTGGCATTCTGCTCTGTTATTTGGACCAACGGGGTGGCCTCAACCCACTTCATGAAGTAGTTAATGCCTACCTTGATGATCTTCGTTTGTCCGGACACCATGGAAAACGGGTCGAGAATATCGAGCCCCCAATGTGCGAACGGCTAAGGTGCCTGGAGGGCTCTCAACTCCGTGGGTGGTTGATGGTGAAGTTTGCTATGGACTTGGCAATTCTCACATCTCTTCATGAACTTCACGTGTCCTTTTTAATAGTCGGCCAGTAGTACCCTTATCGCATCACCTTGAAGGTAAGGTTCTTGTCATCAATGTGTGATCCGCAAATTTCGAGATGGACCTCGCTCAATGCGTAGTCGGCTTTCTCCAACATAAGACATCAAAGGTAAGGGTCAAATATCCCTTGCAGTATAGCTTTCCGTCCAAGATGGTATACCAGCTAGCCCTCTTCTTTATACGCTTGGCCTCATCTGGGTTTTCAAGCAAGGATCCATTTGTGAGGAACCTCAAGTAGGCTGACATCTAGGTTTCGTCATTGGAGACCTGCATTGCTTCTTGCTCATCTATGCTGGGAGTGCTCAAGACTTCTCACATGTCCCTTGAGTACTGTTCCGATTTCTCTATCGCGCCGCCCTTATAGGCTAGTTAGCCTTCTAGTTTTCAGCCCTTGGGATGTGAACCATGTCGAGCTTGCCAAATTTTTGGATCACACTCTTTGCCTAGGTACCTGGCCAGCAGAGGGTTGGACGCCTCAAAGTTTCCACAGATCTGGTTGGCGACCAATTTTGAATCGCTGTAGACAATCAAGCGTCTAATTGAACATTCCTTAGTAAGCCACAAATCTCCTAGCAGGGATTCATTTTCGGCCACATTATTGGTAGCTGGGAACCCAAGCTTGACGAAATATTTCACTTCAAACCTGTCAGGTGCTCTCAGAATTTCTTCGACCCCATTGCCCGGGTTTGTTGACGAGCCATCTACACACAAAACCCAATCTAGTTCCTCGATTTGGTCATTGGCACTACCGGTGTAGTCCGCATCATGGATTGGGGTCATAGATTCGACGATGAAGTCTGCCAACACCTACCCCTTGATGGCCTACCTTGGCCTGAATTTAATGTCGAATTATTCCAATTCAATGGCCCACTTAATCAACCACCCAAAAACATCGGGCTTTTGTTGGATGCCCTTTAACGACTGGTCTATCAAGATGATTATTCGGTGCACTTGAAAGTAGAGCCGTGTTTTTGACAGTGAAGACGAGTGATAATGAGATCTTCTCAGCATGGGGGTAACGTGTCTCAGTGTCGGTCAATGTTTTGCTGATGTAGTAAGCTAGCCGCTTCACGTTAGACTCCTAACGTATCAAGACGGAGCTAAGTGCTGCCTCTAAAACAGCTAAGTATAGGTACTGCTCCTCATCCTCTTTTAGTGACGTTAGGAGAGGTGGGCTGGCTAGGTGCTCCTTCAGTTCGTCAAAAGTGGCTTGGCATTCTATTGTCCACTGGAAGCCGTTTGCCTTCATCCCCCTCAAGGTGTTAAAGAAAGGAAGGTATTTGTCTCCTTACTTGGCCAGTAAACGGGATAGGGCTGCCAGTCTCCCGGTCAGCCACTGGACATCTTTCACATTTTGTGACGGGGTCATGTCCATGAGGGCTTTTATCTTCTCTGAGTTTGACTTAATTCCATGTTGAGAGACGATTAAACCCAAGAACTTCCTCGAGGATACCTCAATGACGCACTTAGAGAGGCTTAGCTTCATTTGGTGTTTTCGAAGCACCTCGAAGGCTTCGACGAGATTGCAAATATGGTTATCGGTTGTCTATTGATGAGTATATTATCTATGTATACCTCTATATTCCAGCCAATCTACTTCTCAAACATTTTATTCACAAGCCTTTGGTAAGTAACACATGCGTTCTTCAAATCAAATGGAATGATCTTATAGCAGTAGGTCCCTTAGTTGGTCATGAAGGAAGTGTACTCCTTATCTTTTGAGCTCATCCAAATCTGACTGTAATCCAAATTGACATCCATAAAACTTAGTAGTTCATACTCAGAAGTGGAGTCCACTAGTAGGTCGATTCTGGGCAACAAGAAGCTGTCTTTCGGGAGGCTTTATTGGCGTCGGTGAAATTGACACACATCCGCCACTTTCCGTTACTCTTCTTAACAAGAACCATGTTGGAGAGCCAGTTCAAGCACTAGACTTTCCTTATAAAACCGGCGTCAAGTAGCTTCATGTTTCTTGATGGAATGGTTCCTTCGTTTCTATCTGATTAGTTTATGGTTAAGATTGAGATCCAACTTGTGGACCGTTACTCCGGTCAGGGTCCCAGGCATGTCAGTCGGTGTCCATGCAAAGACATCCGTGTTATACCTCAAGAAGCTGATTAGCTTGTCTTGTAGGGGTCTGGCGAGCGAGCTCCATATTTGTACACATTTATCTGGGTTGTCCTAATCCAGGGGTACGAGGTTAGTGGCCTCACTAGATTACACCTACTGCTTTCATCTCAATAGTCTAGGTCATTTGCCAGTTGATCGATGCCATTCGAGGTAACTTAGGACATGTAACATGTTTGATCGGTTACTTGCTCGCCTAGTACTTCACCGATACCGCATGCGGTCAAAAATTTTATTTTTAGATGGAGTATCGATATTACAACCTAGAATACTGCTAAACATGGACAGTCGAGTATCACATTGTGCACAGAAGGCAAGTCGACAACCCGAAAGGTGAGCGTGCAGCTCACTGTCCTGGGATACGTTCCCAAGGTGACTTCTAGTCGGGTGATTCATTGGATGGCCATTAGTTCATTATCTAATCCATACAGTGGCCCTTAGGCTGGTTTCAATTAACTCTTTTTTAATCCAAATTTAAAATAAGTATCAAGGTAACACAAATCACTGAAACTTTCATTATCAATAAAAACTCGTTTTAGCTGGCAGTCTATAATACCATCCGAGACGAGTGCGGATATAAATAGGGGATTAGTATGGGAAAGATTACATGTGCCATATCATCGTTACTAAAACTAATGACATCATTTCCTATCCTCTGCTTCTTGTGCCCGAAGGGCATTTCCTAGCTATCCGTATTGTGAGTTTTGAGCGGCTGGTGGTCACCATGTTGACCACCTCGGCCGTGACCCGATTCATCGGCTATTGTTGTTCAAGCTTGTCCTCCCTAAGGGATTGGGATTCTGACCCGGGTTTCTTAGGAACTTGGCGAGGTGGCCTTGGCAGATCAACTCCTTGATCTTTCTTTGCATAGTCCGACAATCTTCTATGCTATGACCCAAAGATCAATAGAAGTCACAATAATTCATCAAGTCTCCTCCCTCCAAGTTCTTCATTGGCTTTAGCCATTTCACGAACTTCTCCTCTTAGATCTGCATGAGGATATTCGCCGAGAGTCATTCAGCGGAGTCAAGTTTATAGGCCTGAACGCCCTCCATATAGATAGCTCAGTTTTGGGCTGCTTCCTTCCGAGGTTGTTATGACCCCCATTCTTCATTTTTTCGTCTGCCGGCAAAGAGTGAGGTTGATCATCCCGTTTCGGGTGCTTTGCCTCGTTTGCTTCCTCCACCGCTATGTGGGCTTGAGTAATAAACTTACCCTTTCAGAACGTTTATGAGTCCATGTGGGCCAAATGTTTAAAGAAGTCGTCCGAACCCAAAACAAAAATAAAATTGCTGCGTTTCACCTTGTTGGTGAGCATGGATATCTTCCAGGCTTCAGCGGTAAATCGCCCTAAGAACTTCTTTAGACTATCGCCTAGCTTCTGTTTGATGTGAGTGAGGTGCCATAGCCACTTCTTCTCGTAACAGCTGAAGGCGTACTGAACTAGGAAGCTATCAGAAAGGTCCCAAAAATTTTAAATCGAATTCGTCAAGAGCCAATAGAACCAGATTTGGGCGTCCCCCTTTAGAGTGAGGGGGAAGCACTACCACATCGAAGCTTCCTCCAAGCCCTAAAAGTTGAGTAGAGTGCGAAGGTGATCAAGATGATCTGTGAGATTGGAACTCTAGTTGTAGGATTCCAGGGCCAGGCATTTTAAACTTTTATAGAAGCGACTGGGTTCGAATCTCTTCAAATAGGTCAAATGCTCACCGGCTTCTCCTTTAAACACGCGGTTCCATTTCTTTTGAACCTTCTCCTCCACCTATAAGGAGGTTGCGGACCTCTTCGCATTGAGGTAAGTCCTCAATTTCGAGTGTCTAGCCAAGTGGTGTGGCACCGGCTGGCTACTGCCGCTTGCTGGTCAAGTGATACGAGAGGCTCCTTCTTGAACCAATGGCCTCTTCTCATCCCGGGAGTATTGGAGGTTCCTCCATTTTGAGCTCTCTTCTGGGATTTTGCAGCTTAGCCACCCCTAGCTTGGAACGGTTCACGGTGTTTGAGGCCATCGGAGTGCCAGAGCTATCTTGTCGTGCGACCCTTTTAGATAACTTTTTCTTTCTTTGACCTCCTCTCCTAGAAGTCGGAGTGTGGGCTGAAGAGCAGGGAGCCCTGCCTCTATTTTCCCTGGCATGTACAGAGCACCTGGATCATTTGGGACATCTTGTTCATTTGCTACACCATCGTTAGGATGATCGAAATTGATCATTCTCCTGCCCACTACTAGCGAAGTGGTCGTGCCGGGGGAGGTGACCTCTTTTGCTAAAACACTAGCTTGCACTCTCGTGTTCACCATGTTTGTTGATGAAATTGATGTTGACGAAGTAGTGGTCTAGCCTTTTGTTTGGGTTCCCATAGACAGCACCAATGATGCATCATAAATTCGAGTCTTGGACTGATTTGGGTTCAGTTGTTCTTTGGGCTCGTGATGAAATCTGGTTATGTCTTTGTCCGGCATGGCTTGGATCCTATATACCATAACAAAAGACGAGAAGTCAAAGAAAAAAGGTAGAACTTGCTCTCTAATTTATTCTCTAACACTTAAGTGAGTAATCTGCTTTCCAAGATGAAGAATGTAAAAACAAAGTAAATAAGAGTTGAAGTTGGGAAGGGGATCTGTGAGTCTAGTTTGGAGGTGCACTTAGCATGGAGTGGCTTTAGATCGTAGTGCACTCATGGAGAACGATTTTTCAAACCACTAGGTCCGTTTGGAACGAGCAGTAGGAAAAAAACAGCAATTGGTTGCTTGAAGAATGGTTTACTTGTGCGAGTTTGAGTATTGGAGAGAGCATGTCTTTAGAGTGTATTTTCAGGGCTTTTTATAGGCGTCGAACCTCGCCACCTTCCTTAGGCAATACGGTGGGCTGTCAACCGTCTGAGGCGCTCCTTTTCATCCAACGAGAGGATGCAGGCATCATTCAGGGTTGTAATAGTCAGGAAGGATGATTTCTTCATCCGCGAAGATATCGCATGCCGTGAATGCTAAAACTTTTATTGTGAGTCGTGCGCTGATTCGAGGGTTTTCCTTTCAAAATGTGCACTGATTCAGGGGCTTTCGTTACAGAGGAGGTTGCCACTTGGGGAGATCCTCAACATTACAGCCAATTAGGACAGATGATCGTTGTGTGTAGGAAAGGCTCGTGGGCTGCTCCTGACTTGGGCTACACCAGGTTGCCTGGAGACTTTCTTTGATCAATTGGAGCATTGAGTGTCCATGGGTTAGTGGGCTGTGATTTCTCTCGGCTGATTACCTACTTGGGCCAGTCCACTCTACCCGTCCCCATCAAAAACTATACTTAAAGATTTAGGATATACAAGAGCTTATATATAAAAATCAAGAGTATATATGAGTATTTCGACATAATTTTAGGATATGTATGAGTATCGTTGTAGAAAATTAACCTAAAAACACAATATATATAAAATAAGGACATGAACTCCATAAAAATGGAATGAGATAAGAATAAGAGTAAATGCATAGGAGGTATAAACTTTTAGATATAAAATTATAATATGTATGGATATTTAAAATAATAAATACTCATAAGTATTAAAAAAAACAACAATAAGAGAAAGAGAGACTTGGATGCACTTATCTAGTACTAAAAATTAACAAAAACTTCTTTAGATTTACTTAAATTCTCCTCCTCTAACCTTCTCTCTCTTTTTCTCTCTTCTTTTTCTTTCTTTTCTCTTTAAAATCAGGCCAAAATGACTGAAAATTAATCAGATAAACGTTATATGGGAAACAGGCATACATGCACTTGTTACATCTGCATCAGATGCTAAGAGAAAAATCTACGACGCACGAGCGTCTGTCAAATGGGCATCAGGTACACGAATTCTGCCACAAATTTACACGTTCATCTCTTGGGCATACAACGAGCGTGAGTAATCTACCTAAAATACGCATGAGTTCTAATCAGATATTCTTAAAGTGTGTCTTTTTTACCCAAAATATGTATGTTGATACGTCAAGTATTGGTTAGACGTTACTTAATTTAATGTGATTAGGTCAACATTAATTTTAACCCAAATCTTCATTGATCTCAATAATTTTTTTATCTTAATTCAATTAATCATGATTAAAATTATAATTTAAAATTCGTACATTACAACTTGATTATACAATTAGTAAGATCTTTTGTATCTTACCACTACTCATTTTCCATATTCTTTGGATTGTCCTTCTTTTGTAGCATTTTTATTGTTTCTTTTTGGGTTAAAATATTTTTTATTATTTTTTGTTAAAGAATAAAATTATTTTAGCCATTAAATTCCTCAATGTAGAACGACAAATCCTTTTACAATGACAATACTATCAAATTATAGTTTTCACAATTCCAAAAAACATGAATTGTGGTAACACTTGTTGAAATTTTTAGGAAATGAAAATATGCGTATAACTAATGCGGTGGAAACAAAACCCTAATTCTTCTATCAATTATCGGCCACCAAATATCGTGAAAATAAAAGTTTCAAAATCATACAACCAGGTATATACAAATTATACGCCAATATTTAACATAAAAAACTTTTTTAACTAAATAAATATACTATAAAATAATAACCAATTATAAATATAACTCCACTGAGATTCCTTCATTATAATTTGAGTGAATGAATCAAATTTCTCAAATGCATTTTGTAACCCACAGAAGAAGAATAACCTTAAAAAACATGCAACTATAAGGAAAATATTATCAAAAAATAAACTAAAGCGATGTAACCAAGTTTGGTGAATAAAATTTAAATTGAATTTTAATCAGATATTAAAACCATTCCTCTATTTTCTTCTTGCTTTATTCTCTTCCTACGGTGCCCTTATTCTAAAAAAAGATTTCAAATTTGTGTCATAAAATCACGTAGGGCCTTTTATAATAAAGCTGACATTTGAATGTCAGAATACAAAAACTTAATTGGCGTATGGGTAACCTTTGGTGCACACATGTGACACCCATTCTATCCTTCATTTTCCGGAATGTTATGGAAAATTATATTTCTAAATTATATTCAACTCTTTATTTTTTAAATATTTTTGTTACTTTTTTCTTAAAATATCTATGTGTATTTGAAAATATTGCTACTAAAAATATACTTCTATAAATTATTATTTATTAATGATGGTCAAATTGATAAATTGACATATATTTAAATATATCAACCCAAAAAAGTGAACTCGAGTTATTATTTTGTAAATAAACTCAAATTAGAAGTATCCATCAAAGTTCATTCAAACTTGACTCAAAGAGCTTAACTAGTCAGTTAAGTCAGATATATTTTATAAGCATGGACGTGTAAGGGCATGCACATAAGGCCTAGATAGGCAGTGAAGCATGAACCCAGGACTGAGTGTGAATATCCTAGACTAACGTTGGTTTAGATATTCGATTCTAAAAAATGACTTTTATGATACGTTTAATTGTTGAAATAAAATAAAGTGAAAATAAAATATGATAAGAATAAAGTTAAAATTATTATTTCAATATTTGATTATTGAAATAGAATAACATAAAAATTAGTATTTTATTATTTAATTTGTAGAATAGTATGAGAAATAAAGTAAAAATAGTGTTAATAGTAGTAATAATAATAATACTAATAGTAATTAAACGTAATAATAATGATAATAATAATAATAATAATAATAATAAATATGAGCGAATAACTATTGTCACCTTTCATGTGAGAATAGTTATTTTTACATATATAAAAATAAATATTCTCACAGAAATATTTATTTTTGATTAAATTATAATCAAATAGAAAAATATCTATTCTCAAAATATCAGTCTCACCCATGGTTGCTGCGGGCTCCTCTCTTGCAAGCTCCGGAGCGGCTGCAGCGGGCTCCTCTTTTGCAGCCTTTGGAGTAGCAGCCACAGGCTCCTCTCTGGCCGACCTCTGGAGCAACCACTGGAGGGTCGAGCCCCGCTGTTGGCTCCTCCACAATAGTCTGCGTGACTGTCGTCGGTTCACAAACCGGCTCCTCCATTAACTCCATCCACGCAGTCCCCGGAATCACACGCGACGCGGGCTGCGCCAAGATGACTCCTCCTGTTTCAACAGGCCAACCCTGGGGTCTTTTCTTTTCCGGCAAAGCTCCCAGCACCACTGCAAATCCCAGCGGCGACGTAATCAACGAACAACGACGACGACGACGAAAGCATCTTTAGCACCTTCCCAGGTAGTGGGCCGATAAACCCTTCATCGGTGTGTCACGTACGGATGATTACGCCCCTGGATTTTTCAGGGTTCATCATCCTCACCGGAGGCCTTGGTTTTTGAACCGGGGATGGTGGCCCCGAATTTACTTTCTTGGACTCCGCCCGGGAAACCAAAAAATCCCGAATAAAATCGTCGGGGTTCTCCCTTATCGCTTTTAACAGCCACTCGCAAGTTGCCGTCTTGGCCGCAGATGGCGTCCCAAAATACGCCTCCGGAACCTGGCCCCATTCCATCGCAATGGGCCAGGCCTTCCCACGCTCACGAAGAAGAACCGGTCCTTCCAGTTCTTTAACGAGTCGTATATGGCCTTGTTAATCTTTTTTCTGAGACGGAGGACGAGCGATGTCCACTCTCCCCCCTGATTTATTTTGAATAAAACTCTAACGGCAGACATCTTAAACTTCTTGCCAAGCTTTCGAGCAAAAATGCACATAGTACAGAGGCACCTTACGGCATTGGCCTGAAGCTGAGAGATGGGGACATGAAAAGCCTTCAGAATAGACTCCAGGTAGTCCGGCAACGGGATACGAAGGCCGCTCCTCAAGTGGGCCTCGTAAACAGTGATGTGCCCCTCCGATGGAGCATAAGCCCTGTCGTCATTGCCCGGAACCCTCCAGGTAATCTCCTTCGGAATATTGAATTTGACGCACATGGTTTTGATGTCGTTTTCTCTCAGAACGGAGGAAAAATCGGCGACGGAAGCTATGGTTACATAGAAAGTTAGGTTTTCTAGAAAGCGCTCCTGAAGAGTCGGAATGAAGAAGACAAAAAACTGAAGGCGTGAGTAATTTTGAAGTCTGAAAAGAAAACTTAAGTACCAAGCACGAAACCCCTCATTAAGGACACCGTCAGTCCTGCCACGTGTCGCTTCCTTACTTGACCCTGCAAAAAGACAGATCTCTGACGCATTAATGGCCAGGATCTCCGCCCAACCAAAGGGAGACACGTGCCGCTTTCTGCCCTGTAAACCGGCTAATGGCCACGCGTCCGTCAAAATTGAAAAAGAAAAAGAAAAAAGCTTCCAGAATTGACCAGGACGGTCAACAATTCTGGTCCTCCGGAATTAATCTAGACGGTTAACAATTCTGGTTCTCCGAAATTGACCAAGACGGTCAACAATTATGGTCCTCCGGAATTGACCAAGACGGTCAACAATTCTGATCCTCCGAAATTGACCCAAACAATCAACAATTTTGATCCTCCGAAATTGACCCAGACGGTCAAGAATTCTCGTCCTCTGGAATTGACCAAGACGGTCAACAATCCTGAAATTGACAAGGACGGTCAATAATCTTGACCAAACTCTCTTCCACACTTCTCATAAAGGTCTACGGGACCCTAAAACACCCAAGAAGAACTAAGGGGCATCCCATCATGGACATACCAGAGGCCAGAATTCTGGCCACCGGCATGGGGGGCTAGTGATGGGTATACCAAAGATGAGCTGGCCTAAAAAGGTCAACGAAAGCCCAAGAAGGACGGGCAACTCTCTAACGGCCCAATTGGAGAACAGGCCCAAAAGCTGAAAAGCCCAGGACAGTCAACATTGGCGTTGATCATCCGAGCAGTCAAATCGCTTGCAGACGCTCAACTCAAACGTTGACCGTTCGCATTCTGCACGTTGGGCCCAAAGAGGCTTTTCTACAGTAATAGGCCTGGTCCGTTTAGGCCCACGAATCATCAAAAAGCCAACAATGACTTTCCAGGGATTTTCCACGATCCCAGCTGGCACCAAAAGAGATATTAACAATATTGGCGCCTTTCACATACGGAAGGCACCAAATTTTTCCAAATCCTTGCCAATTTGGGCTCTCCAACGGTAACATGCACAGAAGGAAAGCGTCAGGTTTGGAAAGCTATTGGCCGCCTCAGAAGGAAACTATTCTTCACAGCTTGGCAACTGGTATCTGCCCTGAAAGGCAAGCCGGCCAAGAATTATACAGGGGATCCCTCCCTCCAAAGAGGAAAGATCGTCCTCTCCACCATTAATAGGCCTTTGAATCACCATTCAATGCACACTTCCAATCACGCACGCTTTCAATTCCTTTCGCATACGCTTTCTGAAACACAAAAAACAAGTGCTCTCATCGACCTACTTTCTCTGCTACTGAAACTCTAAGAACCACCAACATTTTTGCTACGCAAACACATTCACCAGCAACCTTTAGGCAAACAAGCGCGCCTCTCTCGGCTGTTTACTACCTTCCTACCTCCTAAATTCAACGAGGCATCCTCGTCTCTCTTTCATCTAGGAAATGCACTATGTCTCTCTCTCTCTCTCTTTCTCTCAATTTCAGTTTCATTCTTTTGGAGACTGTTTTACTGACTTGAGCGTCAGAGTATTTTCGGTGGGACAACTTCCTACCGACACACTGACCTCCTGTTTTGTTTAGTGGTGTACAGGATCTAACTTAGGAAACGGAACCGGAACCATGATAAGAGGATCATCTGAATCTTTTCAAAGTTCGGATCCAATGACGCATCAATATTAAATTAATTTAACATAATTCACTAATTAATCTAAATTTAAATAAATAGCCCAAACATTTAAACCCAATGTATCGGTCCAAATAATCTCAACTTATTAGGCCTAAAAATAAAATGTCTACTTATTTTTTAAACAGTAATATACTAACTAATTTTATTAATTATTAACAATTCATCCCCTACAAGATTTTCCAATTTAATACTAAAAATAAGCATTATGATTAAAGTTTCTCATGTACGGTCCACTAAGTAATTCAATTCAAATTCTAAACCCAATTATAAATTTTTATACCAAAACAGTCATTAAAGTAGACAAGCAATTATCACAACTAATCAATTAATTTATTCTCATAAAATAATAAAATTAAAAATATTCGGGATGTTACAGTTTATGATTTACATTTCATAGATCTGAGCATTCTGATTATATTTTTAGATAGGTATTCTTTCTTACGTAAGATCTAACGTCACAGTTAAGTTGATATCAGAATCACATGAGACGCGGCACATGTTTTGGATCATGTGTAAGGTTTAATTTAATTTTTATTATAGTCAATTGAGATATCAGCGTGTAATTCACGTCCAAGGTTAATTAGATTATTTAATAAAAAGATAACTGTTAATTCGATTTCGGGATTCTGGATGTGACAACGCATTGGTAGCATTCACATTGGCTTGTCTGTTGAGTTAGAGTGGGATGAGTTGGGTTGCTGATCAACCCTAATTATTTGCATGCTACTAGGTTGACTCGGGCTAAATTGTTTGGGCCATGTGTTGCATCTTTCGAATCTTGGGCTTGGGGAAGCTTCTGCTGGATCGTTGCTTTCTAGGCCTCTTCTTCTCCAAAGACTAGATTCTGGGTAAGCTCATTAATTATCGGACCAATAAAAAGCTAAGTGTTGTCCCAAACTCCAAACATCAAAGGTGTGATGCCCGGGGGCCTCCATCGTTTAAGTGTGATGGAGGCAATTTTTCGTCCATTATGAGACTTTAGATAAAAAATTAATGATAATAAATTTATATACTTTAAAAAATAAAAATATATATAAATAGTTACCTTTTATGTATTATTTTTTATAATATAAGTATTTTAATATTTAAATATTATAATAAATAATTATTAATATATTTTTAATTAATTTTTTAAATATAAAAATACACCCTTAAATTTAAAAGATTTAAAAATCATTGCATCTCCATCAAAGGTGTGGTCCCAAACTCCAGACATCAAAATAAAAATTATGAGACTTTAGACACCGTTTAAGTGTGGTGGAGGCAATTTTTCGTCCATTTTGAGACTTTGAATAAAAATTTAATAATAATAAATTTATATATTTTAAAAAATAAAAATATATATAAATAGTTACCTTTTATGTATTATTTTTTATAATATAAGTATTTTAATATTTAAATATTATAAAAAATAATTATTAATATATTTTTTAATTAATTTTTTAAATATAAAAATACGCCCTTAAATTTAAAAGATTTAAAAATCATTGCATCTCCATCACGATAGACGCAATTGGCGACAACTGCCCCAGAATCCCCCTAGAGGCTACGTGACTGGTAACTGGAACCACCTATTGTGCCCAGTCACCAACAAAATATTCAAAAAGCAAATTTGTCAAAGTATATATAAATAAATAAATAAATATATATATATATATATATATATAAGTTACAAAATAATGGTAAATACTTATAATTACTTACCAAAAAAAATAAATATAAATAAATAAAATAAATAATATATTTTTTGCGTATTACTGTCTAAAAAAATTAACATAAATCAGTCATTGAAGGCGACTACAGCGGTGACAGGTCAATTTAACGCTCCCAGAGCTCGGGAGGGATTCGGGGGGGGTCCTTCGCCCCTTGGGCGAAGGACAGTCCTCCTCCGAATCTGGACTGTCGGATTCAAATCCGACGGCCCACGCGTTTTGTACGCGAGATATAACGTGGACCGTCCGATTTTAAATTTGATCGGACGGTCCACACGCGTTTCACCATTTTATAATCTCAGCCGTCCGATTTTAAATTTAATCGGACGGTTGACATTAAATCTCGCCTGGCAAGATCTTGGCCCTCCATTCCACAAATTTGACGGCCTAAAAAACGTGCAGACAGTAACCCGATTTTAAATTTTCCATTCCCTCTTTCTCGCTCCATTCTCGTCTCCATCGACCGCCATTGCTCTCGAAGCTTCATCTGCTCTTCTCTCAACTCTCTCCTCTGCTCTCGACCTCTCTTCTCTTCTACTCCATTCTCTCCATTCTTCATTCTCCCTCTGGTTTTGTGACAAAAATCAAGATTTATAAACCCTAGATAAATCGAAGATTCTCCATTCTCTCCAAATCTGCTCTTCACTTCGGGCTCCTCTCCTCTCCGGCCGATTTGTCTTTGTTCTCCATCTTCGCCCCAAATCTCCGACGTCCGGTGCTCGTATCCGTCCTCTCCGTCTCCGGTAGGTGCTCCAAATCTGGCGGTAACCCATTTTTTCCAAGCGTTTCACTTCCTTCCTTCCTTACTCTCTCTCTCCTCTACCTATTCCTCTTCTTCTCCTTACTTTTCGATCGGCCGCCATTAATTTGGGGCTCAACGGCGGTCAACGGAGGCCGTTGGATTTAATCCAACGGCCTCCGTTTTCATCATATAAAAAAGCTTTTTTTTTTTTTTTTAAAATCGGGGCACATGCAGCCGTTGGATGAAAAAGTCATCCAACGGGCTGCGTGAGATCTTCGGGACGAAATAAACCCTAGGTTTATTTCGCTTCTCTCCATTTGCCGCTCAACGCCGCTCTCTCTTTCCCTCTCTTCCTCTTCTCTCCTTAATTTTGATGAGTGGCGCGCTCTTGTCATTATTGTTGTAGAAATCTGCACATTCCGCTGCCACCGCAGCCGTGCTCTCCTCTCTCTGCCTTCCTTGTGATTGGGGATGCACTGGATCTATCGTCGCCGTTCTTTGAGAGAGAGAGAGAGTTGCCGTTTCCGTTATCATCGCTGCCGCCGTTGTCATCGCCGTTTTCGCCTTTTTTTTTTTTTTCTTTTTTTTTTTCGTTTTTATTTTTTGTTCTTTAAATTTTTTCAGTTTGTATTTGTAATATTTTTTTTTTTTGTAAAAATGTATATTACTAATAATTTGTGATTCAGCTACCTTTTTTTATTTTTTTTTTTTTTTTTATTTTTTTGTTCTTTGAAATTTTTTAGTTTTTATTTATGATATGTTTTTTTGTATTTATATTTATTCGAAAAAATAATTTTTAACAAATTATTATTAATAATTGTTATTTATTGATGATGGAGAGTTATTTAAGAAAAATAAATATTGTTAGGTAAATTATTTATATATATATATTAATAAATATAAATAATAATAAATTTTATTTACTAAGTTTGTTGGCTTTTATAAATGTATTTTTAAAGAAAAATTTTAAAATTAAAAAGTAAAAAAATTTTAAAGAACAAAAAAATATATTAAATTGCTACGATAATTGAGTAATTTACAATCAATATATTAATATATTAATTAAAATATAAAATAGATTAATAAATTTAAAAATTTTAGGAAGACTTAAATTTAATGCACATTTTATATTACATATTTATTTAAATATTTCATGGAATCATACTAATCATATTTATAAAAATTAAGAAATATATATAATAAATATAAAAATAAAGTAAAAAAAATAATTTTTTTTAAACAATGGCAAATCGATTGTAATTAATCAATGGTAAATCAGCTAATATATAGTAATGGCTTTATCCACCCGATGTAACTCAGACTTGAAAAAAACAGGGCAAATATCGGCCATTTGTAGCACCACGAGCAAATGCTCCAAACCATCCATCTCGGCCTAAAGTAGCTTGTGTCATATCACACTTTCATAGCTAAAACAATGCTGATATCTTGGGTGAAAATAATTCAAACAAGAAAAGACCTATTACATTAACAGTTCGTCAATTTGTAACACGGTCTTTATAGTCTTTTTTTTTTTTACATTTTTTTATCGGAAAATAATGTCAAAAAGAAAAAGAGTTTCTTTTTTTTTTCTTTTATTCTCAAAGTTACATTTTGAGTTTTTTTCTTTCTAGGAAGCATCTTTGGCAAAACATCGAATAGTTTTTCTTTTTTTTCTAGAAGCAACTTGTAACAACGCCTTATCGAAAGATTTGTTTACTTTTTTACCGGAATAGTAATTTTTTTTACTTTTTTTTTTTTTATCGGGAAAGATTTTGTCAAGGTGGCCAAGAACAAAGGCGGATCGATAAGTATTTTTTTCTTTATTTTCTTGTTCAAGCAAAACCAAATGAATTTCTGTAAAAAAATTTGTCAAAGTCTCCCCATAAATGGAGTAAACCAAAATCAATTTTTTTTAAGTCAAAAAGTGGCGTCTAGTGGCTAAGTCTAAGAGTGGCAAGAAGTAGGGGAGAATATAAAATTTGGTAAATTTTATAACCAAATCAATTTTACAAATATAAAAATTTATTTACCAAATTAAAATTATCAAATGTAAATATTACCAAATCAATATTTGATAAGATTGCACTATAAATATTAAATAAATTATTAGTAAATGTTTAGAAAATAATTATCTATCATCATTAAATAACAATAATTAATAATAATAATTTGTTAAAAAATTATTATTTGTAATATACATTCCCGGCTCATTTTTACACTAATAATATTATTTTAAATTTAGAAAAAAATATTAGTTTTTAAATAAAAACTGGAAATTAAAAAATTTAAAGAATAAAAACAAAATTCCATTAAATAAAATATGTAATATAAAAATAAAAAGTCATGGTAAAATTTTTAAATTTATTAATCTATGTTATGTTTTAATTGATATATTAATATATTCATTGTAAATCACTCAATTATGTAGCAATTCAATATATTTTTTTGTTCTTCAAAATTTTTTTACTTTTTAATTTTAAGATTTTTCTTTAAAAATACATTTATCCAGAAAACTTAGTAAATAAAATTTACTAATTATTTATATTTATTAATATATATATATAAATAGAGAGAGCAATATTTATTTTTCTTAAATAACTCTCTATCATCATTAAATAACAATAATTAATAATAATAATTTGTTAAAAATTATTAGTAATATACATTTTACAAAAAATAACAAATAAAACAAAAAAAAATTTAAAGAACAAAAACAAAACGAAAAAAAAAAAGGGAAAAAATAAAAAGAGCGGCGCCACTCATCAAAAAATTAAGGAGAGAAGAGGAAGAGAGGGAAAGAGAGAGAGCGGCGTTGAACAATAATGAATGAGAAGAAAATAAGAAAGGAAGAGAGGGTTTATTTCGTCGAATGGAGAAGACGAAATAAACCAGGGTTTATTTTTACGCACCGTTGGATGACTTTTTTCATCCAACGGCCGCATGTGCCCCGATTTAAAAAAAAAAAAAGCTTTTTTTTATATAATGAAAACGGAGGCCGTTGGATTAAATCCAACGGCCTCCGTTGACCGCCGTTGAGCCCCAAATTAATGGCGGCCGATCGAAAAGTAAGGAGAAGAAGAGGAATAGGTAGAGGAGAGAGAGAGTAAGGAAGGAAGGAAGTGAAACGCATCAAAGGAAAATGGGTTACCGCTCAGAGAGATTTGGAGCACCGCACGGGAGAGACGGAGAGGACGGATACGAGCACCGGACGTCGGAGATTTGGGGCGAAGAGTGGAGAAAAAGACAAATCGAAGCCGGAGAGGAGAGGAGCCCAAGTGAAGAGCGATTTGGAGAGAATGGAGAATCTTCGATTTATCTAGGGTTTCTATAAATCTTCGATTTTTGTCACAAAACCAGAGGAGAATGAAGAATGGAGAGAATGGAGTAGAAGAGAAGAGAGGTCGAGAGCAAGAGGAGAGAGTTGAGAGAAGAGCAGATGAAGCTTCGAGAGCAATGGCGGTCGGCAGAAGACGAGAATGGAGCGAGAAAGAGGGAATGGAAAATTTAAAATCAGGGTTACTGTACACGCATTTTTGGGCCGTCAGATTTGACGGAATGGAGGGCCAAGATCTTGCCAGGCGAGATTTAATGTCAACCGTCCGATTAAATTTAAAATCGGACGGCTGAGATTATAAAATGGTGAAACGCGTGTGGACCTGTCCGATCAAATTTAAAATCGGACGGTCCACGTTATATCTCGCGTACAAAACGCGTGGGCCGTCGGATTTGAATCCGACGGCCCAGATTCGGAGGAGGACTGTCCCCCTGAATCCCTGCCATCTTGTATAGCACGCCCTCGTTGGCAGCTATGGATGTACTTGATTCTTGGCAAGGGATCGCCCCCCATTTTTATACTCTCTGAAACTTAGCGAGGAGGACGATGCCGAGCAGCTGATCTCAACAAGTATAGCTCAATCCACACCCATCACATGGCAAGAACTACTTCCGGCGGTACGATAGATCCTAGAAATGGCTACTGTTCAAAGACGATGACCTTTCACAGCCTAAGGCCGCAGCCTTTTCTGCCGGAGGAAACGATGCCTCTCTCCGTCATCGACTACGTCTTCTCTCTCCACCAGTCCACCGGCGCCGCCGCCGACTGCCCATTCGATAACACCACTTTCCTCATCGACGCCACCGCCGGGCTATCTTCCACCTATTCTCAATTCATCGGCCGAGTTCACTCTCTCACCCGCTCCCTCCAGATCCGGACTCCTCAACCACTCAGAAAAGGACACGTGGCTTTCATTCTCTCTCCCGCTTCTCATCGTATTCCTCCTCTGTATTTTGCTCTCCTCGCGCTAGGGGTCGTCGTCTCTCCCGCTAACCCACTCGCCACCGAGTCCGAGTTGAGTCACATGATAAAACTGACCAGGCCGGCCATCGCTTTCGCCACCTCCTCCGATTCTTACAAGCTCCCTCCCCTCCCTCTCGGAACTATCATCCTCGACTCGCCCGAATTTGACTCTCTCCTGGCTTGCCCTATCCAGAACAACCTTATAACCTCAAAGTTCCCTAGCGTGAATCAGTCAGATTCCGCAGCGATTCTTTACTCCTCCGGCACGACTGGGCGGATCAAAGGCGTTGAGTTAACTCACCGGAATTTCATTGCTTTTCTTGCCGGTTTGTACCACAACCGAGTCAAATATGAAACAGGTAGGCGCTGGGTGTCTCTGTTCACGGTGCCGTTGTTCCACGTGTTTGGATTCTTAATGGTTTTGAGGGTGGTGGCGTTGGCGGAGACGATGGTTTTGATGGAGAGATTCGATTTTGAAAAGATGCTGAGGGCAGTGGAGAAGTATAAGATCATGGCGATGCCGGTGTCGCCGCCGATTGTTGTCGCGCTGGCGAAGTCAGAGGTGGTTAAAAGGTACGATCTCAGCTCGCTTGCAACACTTGCCTGCGGCGGCGCACCCCTGGGCAAGGACGTAGCTCAGCGGTTCAAGGCTAGATTCCAAAAAGTAGAACTCGTTCAGCTATAATGTGGGAACCTCTAATACCTCCTATTAAAAATGTTTACAGAGCCACTCGGAGAATTAAATATTACTGATTAATAATTAAAATATCACCAAAATATTTTGACCTATATTAATATTTTATGTTAGACATCCTTCTTAAATCTAAATTATGACTTAAATAAAATTTAATTTAATTATTAAATATTTTATTCAGATTTTATATATAATAACAATAAGAAAAACTTTAAAACAATTAAAGCTTATTCTCTAAAATATTTTTTAATATTTAAATTAGTATATTTCATAAAAAAATTAGAATAAGAGAGATTTAGGAAATGAGAGAGAGTAAGCAGAGGATTTGGCTCCGAATGACTATGAAAAAACAAGTGAGCTAAGGAGTTATATCCTCTGAAATACTATTTAATTTTTAAATAAGTATATTTTGTAAAAAATTAGAATAATAGAGATTCGGGGAATGAGAGAAAGTAAGTAGAATATTTGGCTCCGAATAATTGTTGAAGAACAAGTGAGCTAGAGAGTTATATTCTATTTCTTATTTAAAAATCTGCCCCCCTTTTAGGTAAAATGTACATATTTATAGTCATGATGTCAATTGTTGGTAATTTCTTGAGAAGAAATAATTGACAGTAATTTAAGTAGTCAAGTCAATTAGGAATTGATTAGTTTGATTGTAACTATGCATATTTTGATCATAGGGTTTATTAGAAACAAATGACGGCTAAAGACTGAACTGGTGGTAGACAAATGATCTTTACCGGTTTAGAAACCTTTGCTTACGCTAACTACAAAGTTGAGAAATCGATTGGTTGGACTAACTGCTCGATTGATCACTTGAATATATAGCCATTCAAGTGTATAACGTAGTTCGGTTTATATTCCACTTAATAACCACTTAACCGTTGGTTAGATCTTGATTTATTCTAACTAAAGTTGAGTTAAGATTGGAAGCCGTATTTTCTAAATTAGGGTCTAATGATCCGGACCATACTTTCTAATTTATAGTTATTTTTAGTTTTCCTTCCAACATTGGCGCCAACGGTGGCTTCTCTTCAAGCTGTGTGCGGCTCTCTTTTTCTGTTTCCCCTCAACACACAACCTTGAAACCGTAAAATAGTGGAGGATAATTCATTTTAGGGTTACTGAAGTTTTCATCTTCAGGTCGATTTCTTCCTCCTTTCCCGTGCCGCTCCTCTCTCTCTTCTCCTCTTATTCTTCTTCCATCTTTCTTTCTCCCCTTCCCCTTCTTTTCTCCCTTTCCTTTCTTTTCTTTCCTCTTTTTCCTTCTTCTTCCTTTTCTTTCTTTTATCCCACACGTTATTAATATTAATATTGATAGGTCTCGAAACCCAAGGCCCAAAATTACAATTGCAGGCCTAGAAGATCACAATGGTAAGCTGGCCCAAGAGGCCAACGAGCCAAACTAGGCCCAAAAGATTAAGTTGGTTCCGAGCGCCCGCGGAATTAAACTGAACAGTTAAGAAAGGCATTGGCAGTCCGAGGGAACATTTTGACCTATGTGAGATCGAGAACGGCCACGACGTTCCCATGCCCTCAAGATAAAAAGCTAAAATGACTGAGGATGCCAGCTCGGATGACTTGCACAGCACGTGCTGCCACGATTGATTAACGGCTCGACACGCCGACCTGGTAATATGCGCACTTGCATGTCAGATCTCGCAAAACATGCGTCCTCGCATGTCGTGTCTGCAGGCAGTGATGTGGTGTCTCATCACGCCCGCACCTCTGATGATGGTGGCGCAGGCACTCCGACACGCCAGTGCCACGTGTCCCCTTTCTAACGGCACCACATCTCTTATAAATATTCCCTTTCAGGCTACTAGAAAGGGATTTGGAAAATTCGATCTGAGCACACTTAGCAAAGAACCCTCGAGAGAAAAGAAAAGGTGAAAAGACAGAGTGAAGGAAGAAAAAAGCTAAACCTCTCGCACTGTAATTCTCTGTGGAAACAGATAACTCCACCGGTTCTTATTGTGATCGTTCACCGTAATAGTGAAACTTATCGGACATCCATCCATTGCTGTGGTTTTTACCCCTTCTTGTACAACGAGATTTTTCACGTAAATTACATGTTCTCTTTGTGTCCTCGTATTCCTATCTCACTGCTCGTGCTCTATTTACTTTGTGTTGCCCGTATCCGTCGGTCCAAAAAGCGCACTAGGCCGCTCATACTTCGATAGACGGACGGCGGGAACTCCGGATGCAACAAATATTAATATTTGTAATTATCATATTAGATGTATTATTATATTTAGTTATTATATTGTATACATTATTACATATAGTTATTATCATATTTATATATTTTTATTTCTCTTAAATTAAAGTATTAGTTAATTAATTATTTAATTATCCTTACATTAATATTTAAAATTTTAATCTCATTTTTTAATATTTTAACATCTTTAAAATTTAATTATATTTTTAATCAATAACTCCTAATATACTAAGACTCATTTGATAAATATTTATTTAATTAACTTGGTTCAATATTAAATTAATTTAACATAATTCACTAATTAATCTAAATTTAAATTAATAGCCCAAACATTCAAACTCAATTTATCGGTCCAAATAATCTAAACTTATTAGGCCTAAAAATAAAATGTCTACTTATTTTTTAAACAGTAAAATGCTAACTAATTTTATCAATTATTAACAATTCATTACCTATAAGATTTTCCAATTTAATACTAAAAATAGGCATTACGATTAAAGTTTCTCGTGTACAGTCCACTAAGTAATTCAATTTAAATTTTAAACCCAACTATAAAATTTTATACCTAAAGTAGATGAGTAATTATCACAACTAATCAATTAATTTATTCTCATAAAATAATAAAATCAAAAATATTCGGGATGTTACAGTTTATGATTTACTTTTCATAGATTTGAGCATTCTGATTTTATTTTTGGATAGGTATCATTTTTTACGTAAGGTCTAACGTCATAATTAAGTTGATATGAGAGTTACATGAGACGTGACACATGTTTGGGGTCATGTGTAGAGTTTAATTTAATTTTTATTATAGTCAGTTGAGGTATCGACGTGTAATTCACGTCAAAGATTAATTAGATTATTTAATAAAAAGATAATTGTTATTTCGATATCGGGATTCGGGACGTGACAACACATTGGTAGCATTCAGCTTGGCTTGTCTGTTGAGTTAGAGTGGGATGAGTTGGGTTGCTGATCAACCCTAATTATCTGCATGCTACTGGGCTGACTCGAGCCAAATTGTTTGGGCCATCTGTTGCACCTTTCGGATCTTGGGCTTGGAGAAGCTCCTACTGAATCGTTGCTTTCTATGCCCCTCCTTCTCCGAAGACTAAGTTCTAGGTAAGCTCATTAATTATCGGACCAATCAAGTACAATAAAAAGCTAACTGTTATCTCCAACCCCAAACCTCAATGGCGTGGTGCAACGGAGCCTCTGTCGTTCAAGTGTGATGGAGGTAATTTTTCATTCATTATGAATATTTGGATAAAAATTTAATGATGATAAATTCATATATTTTTAAAAATAAAAAATATATAAATAGTTATATTTTATTTATAATATAAGTATTTTAATATTTAAATATTATAAAATAATTATTAATATATTTTTAATTAATTTTTTAAATATAAAAATACACCCTTAAATTTAAAAGATTTAAAAATCATTGCATCTCCATCACCATAGACGCAATCGGCGGTAACTCCCCCTGAATCCCCTTAGAGGCTACGCTACGTGACTGGTAACTGGTACCACCAATTGAGTCCAGTCACCAACAAAATATTCAAAAAGCAAATTTGTCAAAGTATATATATAAATAAATAAATATATATATATATATATATATATATATATATAAGTTACAAAATAATGGTAAATACTTAGAATTACTTACCAAAAAAAATAAAAATAAATAAATAAAATAAATAATATATTTTTTGGGTATTACTGTCTAAAAAAATTAATATAAATCAGTCATTGAAGGCGACTAAGCGGTTGACAGGTCAATTTCCTGAAACGCTCCCAGAGCTCTGCCATCTTGTATAGGACGCCCTCGTTGGCAGCTATGGATGTATTTGATTCTTGGCAAGGGGTCGCCCCCCATTTTTATACCCTCTGAAACTTAGCGAGGAGGACGATGCGGAGCAGCTGATCTCAACAAGTATAGCTCAATCCACACCCATCACATGGCAAGAACTACTTCCGGCGGTACGATAGATCCTAGAAATGGCTACTGTTCAAAGACGATGACCTTTCACAGCCTAAGGCCGCAGCCTTTTCTGCCGGAGGAAACGATGCCTCTCTCCGTCATCGACTACGTCTTCTCTCTCCACCAGTCCACCGGCGTCGCCGCCGACTGCCCATTCGATAGCACCACTTTCCTCATCGACGCCACCGCCGGGCTATCTTTCACCTATGCTCAATTCATCCGCCGAGTTCACTCTCTCACCCGCTCCCTCCAGATCCGGACTCCTCAACCACTCAGAAAAGGCCACGTGGCTTTCATTCTCTCTCCCGCTTCTCATCGTATTCCTCCTCTGTATTTTGCTCTCCTCGCGCTAGGGGTCGTCGTCTCTCCCGCTAACCCACTCGCCACCGAGTCCGAGTTGAGTCACATGATAAAACTGACCAAGCCGGCCATCGCTTTCGCCACCACCTCCGATTCTTACAAGCTCCCTCCCCTCCCTCTCGGAACTATCATCCTCGACTCGCCCGAATTTGACTCTCTCCTGGCTTGCCCTATCCAGAACAACCTTAGAACCTCAAAGTTCCCTAGCGTGAATCAGTCAGATTCCGCAGCGATTCTTTACTCCTCCGGCACGACTGGGCGGATCAAAGGCGTTGAGTTAACTCACCGGAATTTCATTGCTTTTCTTGCCGGTTTGTACCACAACCGAGTCAAACATGAAACAGGTAGGCGCTGGGTGTCTCTGTTCACGGTGCCGTTGTTCCACGTGTTTGGATTCTCAATGGTTATGAGGGTGGTGGCGTTGGCGGAGACGATGGTTTTGATGGAGAGATTCGATTTTGAAAAGATGCTGGGGGCAGTGGAGAAGTATAAGATCATGGCGATGCCGGTGTCGCCGCCGATTGTTGTCGCGCTGGCGAAGTCAGAGGTGGTTAAAAGGTACGATCTCAGCTCGCTTGCAACACTTGCCTGCGGCGGCGCACCCCTGGGCAAGGACGTAGCTCAGCGGTTCAAGGCTAGATTCCCAAAAGTAGAACTCGTTCAGGTATAATGTGTGCTATTAAAAAAGTTTACAGGGCCACTAGGAGAATTAAATATTACTGATTAATAATTAGAATATCACCAACCTATTTTGACCTATATTAATATTTTATGTTAGACATCCTTCTGAAATCTAAATTATGACTTAAATAAATTTTAATTTAATTATTAAATGTTTTATTCAGATTTTATATATAATAACAATAAGAAAACTTTAAAATAATTAAAATTTATTTTTTAAAATATTTTTTGATATTTAAATTAGTATATTTTATAAAAAAATTAGAATAAGAGAGATTTAGGAAATGAGAGAGAGTAAGTAGAGGATTTGGCTCCGAATGACTATGAAAAAACAAGTGAGCTAAGGAGTTATATCCTCTGAAATATTATTCAATATTTAAATAAGTATATTTCGTAAAAAATTTGAATAATAGAGATTTAGGGAAGGAGAGAAAGTAGAAGATTTGGCTCCGAATAATTGTTGATGAACAAGTGAGCTAGAAGTTTTATTCTATTTCTTATTTAAAAATCTGCCCTCTTTTTTAGGTAAAATGTACATATTTATAGCCATGATGCCAATTGTTGGTGATTTTTTGAGGAGAAATAATTGACAATAATTTAAGTAGACAAGCCAGTTAGAAATTGATTAGTTCGATTGTAACTATGCACATTTTGATCATAGGGTTTATTAGAAACAAATGACGGCTAAAGATTGAACTAATGGTGGGCAATTGATCTTTACCGGTTCGGAAACCTTTGCTTACGCTAACTACAGAGTTGAGAAATCGATTGGTTGGACTAATTGCTCGATTGATCACTTGAATATATAGCCATTCAAGTGTATAACATAGTTCGGTTTATATTCCACTTAATAACCACTTGACCGTTTGTTAGATCTTGATTTATTCTAACTAAAGTTGAGTTAAGATTGGAAGCCGTATTTTCTAAATAAGGGTCTAATGGTCCGGACCATACTTTCTCATTTTTAGTTATTTTGGACCTATATATCATGATCTCGCAGAATCAATGTGATGCGTCATAGATCCAAATTTCGAGCGAGTTCGGATTGAGCTGTCTGTCAAATTTTGGTATCCATTTGCTGAGTTTAGGATCCTGCACACTACAACTTTAAACAAGAGGTCAGGTGATGGCGGGATTTGGTCATGTGTGCTTCGTTATCTTTTACTTTTTTCTTCGGATCCATTGACTGCTTTGTTTGGATCTAATGGGTGGAGTGGAAGTGAGCGCTCCTCAGATTTATTGACCATTACACCTAAATCGGGTGAACGGAGGGGAGGTGATCGCTGACCAGGTTTGTTGACCATAACGTCTGAAATCGGAGAACAGAGTAGGGGAGAACGTTGACTGAATTCGTTGACCAAAGCGCTTAAATCCGGATGTCTGAGATGAAGAGAGTGTTGGCCGTATTCGTTGACTGTAACGCTAAAATCTGGTGTACTAAGCGGATGCACTTGTTGACCGGATTTGTTGATCGCTGCATTAAAAGACGGAGCAGAAAATAATGTTGGCCGGACTTGTTAACCATAGCGTTTGAATCGGGAGGACGGAGTGGAAAAGAATGTTGACTGGATTTGTTGACCATAGTGTTTGAATCTGGAGGACGGAGTGGGAAAGAATGTTGACCAGATTCGTTGACCATAGTACTGGAATCCGATAAATTGGGTTGAAGAAGATATTGGCTGAATTCGTTGGCCGCAATATTAGAATTCGAAGAGCTAATCGATTGCCCTAATTAACCGGATTCGTTGACCGTTACACTAGAATCCGGAGAACAATGCGGGTTGAGCTTGACGCATTGTTTTTTTATGTCGTCGGATGAGTAATCGAAGGGCTATAGAGTCGTTTCAGGACTCCGGGTGGCCCGTTGCTCTCTACCACGTGTCACAGCGCAGGAAAATTGCAATCCTTGCAATTAATTCACCAAATGATATGACTTGATTGCGCCATCTCCAAAATCGACACATGTCTGTTATGATTGCACAATGCGCTGCTTCACTTCAACAACGCCAATATCTATAAAAGCCATGCGACAATTTAGATTTTTCACTCATTTCTTCCTCTAGAAAATCTTAAGTTTTCGTCTCTCCTCCTACTTTGCTCTCATGGTTTCTTCAGTAAATGAACTTTTCTTAGTCATTTCTACCGGTGAAGTGAGGAAATTATACATTCAGTATAATATCCCATCATACATTGTGTTCTTGTTCCCTAAGAAGCAGGATAGGGCTTATTCTCCTCCGGCTGGTCATATCATTATCTACGAGGCTTACCTGTGGAGTGGGTTTCGTTTCCCAATTCCAGAGGAGATTCTCCACATTCTCACGAAGTTTTGTGTTTCCATTGCACTGTTTCACACGAATGTTGTACATTACCTTTACTCGTTGTGCATATTCTTCCGCCACCATTCGCGGTTACTGACGGTGGAGACCGTTAGGGTTATGTTTCGATTCATTCAGAGTGAGGACTGGATTTCGTTATCTCCCCAGGAGCTGCGCATTAGTAGTACGATTTACGATTCGGTCAAAAATTAGAAGGACTGATTCTTTTTGTTCGAGTTGCTGATGACTGGCCTTTATCCCGGATTGGGGCAAGGTTCCTGAGGATTTCACTGGGAAGCCCATTAAGAAGGAGGTGGAGGCAGTGAAGACGCTGCTATAGTTGGTGATGGGGCATCTCTCTGAGTTCAAAAGGGATCACCTAGTGTCCAGGGAGGAGGCTAAGAGAGCCCATTGGGGTCCTCCTTCACCTGTTCAAAACTTCAAGACTCCACCGCTGGCGGCACTATAGCCCAAGAGGAAGGCCGACGCTCTCACCATCGCCGATCCTCCTAGCAGCCCTAGGAAGAAGAGAGTTGCGCTAGATGAGCTTGCTTCCCTCTCTTCTATTGAGCCAGATTACCGTATAGTCGGTCGATTGGTTAGTGTTGGTGAGCATTCTGAGGTGGAGAGTCTAGTTATCCCTTCAGGCTTGGGATTCGCTGAGGGAGCTACCCCCATGGAGCTCGTTGTCACACCGCTACCGTCGGGTGATTCGATGGCACCAGTCGTGCTAGCAGAGTTGGCACATGAAGTCGCAAGATTGGAGGAACCTGCAATTGAGCCGCCCATAAAGCCCGAGGAATTGGCCACCGGAGAGCTTGTTGAGGCGGGTGAAGCTACTGCGAAGCTGGTCAACGAATCCGGCTTCGAGCGCTCTGGTCAACAAATTCGGATTCTAATGTTCTCTCCCACTCTTGTTCTCTGGATTCTAACGGTAAGTTCAACGAATCTGGTTAATGCTCTCTTCAGCTCAGACATCCAGATTCAAGCACTTTGGTCAACAATTCGGTCAACGTTCTTTCCCACTTCATTCTTTGGATTTAGACGTTACGGTTAGCAAACCCGATCAGCAATCACCTCCCCTCCATTCACCGGATTTAGGCATTATGGTCAATAAATCCGACGAATGCTCACTTCCATTCCACCTGTTAGATCCAAACGAAGTAGTCAATAGATCCGGAGAAAAAAATAAAAGATAGCAAAGCATGCATGACAACGAGAGATGAAGACTAAAAATAACTGCGAATTTTCTCATTAACTTTCTCTTTACAAGTTACACGACTAGCATAGGCCAGTATATGACAAAACTTTGGGGAAGAAGAGGAGAGATTTATTAAGAATTTGAATGTGGGGAGCAATAAATCCACATTCGAATCTTGATAACAATCACCCTCGCAAAAAGGGGTGATTAAAGCGGCATCCCACACAAAAAGAGGTGACTAGAGCAGCTAGAACTCCTTGACTCAAGGCGGTGACGCTAGAGAACACGAACAGCCTAAGCTCCGAACCAGCCGCTGGAGCAACAAGCTTCCGGGCCAAACCTAGCGCTCGCGACATCACTCTAGGCAATGGCAATGCTAAGAAACGTCGAAAGCTCCCCAATTTATAGTACAATTAGCAGAACTAAACGCCAAAAGACAACAGTGTTGGAAAATTTGTAAAAAATTCAAAAGGCAAGGGAATCACGCCAGGAACAGTGGAAAGGAGAATCCGAGACAGACTTGAAGGGACAACACAACCTGACGCATCTCATTGTGAACATGCCGGAGGCCGAAGTACCAGGCCACTAGCATAGGGGGCTAGCAATGGGGACGCTAGCGGGCCGGCCCAAAAAGAGCAAGTGGCCCAAGATTAATAGCGGCCCATTTGTTCCTGGGAAGGTCAACGTTGCCGTTGATCAGAGAAGCAACAAGTAGGCCAGTCGCGGTCAAGAATAAACGCAGCTCATGTCTAAATCGGCCCACATGGACATTCTCAAGCCTCAACGGTCATCTGTCATAATTCTCCGCATTTCTGAGAAAGGCAATCTTTTCTGTAACAGTAGCCTTCCAGAATCAAAACGCATCCAGAAAAAAAGGCGCACGAATCGGCACGCAATTCACAAAGGACACTCTAATGGTCACCATGTGCAGAAGGAAATGGATCTACCCTCCCGACCATTGTGCTTGAGAATGGCACCCGCATACGTATAGGGAAGGCAATGATCTCCACAGAAAGCATGCATCCCGCCTCGCACTTAAGAAAGATAGCGGGAGCCCACACTTATAAAAAACCATGGAGACTTATTTTACAGGCACGTTTTTTACCCCACAAAAAATGCTCTTGGATACAAAGTCTATCGGAAGCTTTCAAAGCTCTTAGAACACCCCAACGTCCTCTCCGCTACTTGCTCCCAGCGAGCTCGGAACTGAGAGATACTATTTCTTACGAGCATCCACTATCAAAGTTACTTTCTCCATGAATGCACCTCCCACCATCATTCCCTCCGGTCTTCCAGCATCCATCCATCACAATGGATTGAACTGCTTAATTAATGCTACACACAACATATATAGTGATATTTTTAGTAGATAATAATATTTTATGATTATGTAATTTTTTCTAATTATCTAGATAGTAGTATCAGAGGACAATTAAAATGATACTCGGAAGAGCGCCCAGGGAGAATCTCTTCTATACGAGTTTCAGTCGATAGATATTATTGGATGATTTTTTCATGATGGGAATCTAATATTTATAAAAAAAAATAAACAAATATGATAGTAATTTATTTTGATTAATTTTTTTATTTAAAATGCATTTTAACATTTTTATATTTTTAAAAAATTTAAAAAATATTTTATATTATATCTAACAAGAGAAAGTAAATGATATGATCTATAGGCAATGACTTTAATAAGGACCGTTGGTAGTTGGTAGCGAATCGAGGTGCAGGAAGTCGACCCAGGAGAGGGGTCCGGTTTTGTAATTGTTTTTTAAAGAAAAGGTGTTTATTTAAAAAAAAAAAAAAGAATTCTCAACCGTTGAAAATTGACGGTTGAGTTTAAAAATGATATATCATTTAATAGGTTTCTCAAATCTAGACGAATCAACTTGGAACCTTCGGTTGTGTAGCACAGCTCTTAGTCTCTTGTCCATCACTCTCTCCAGGAAGATTTCATCGTCTCCTCCATTTTCTCCCTCAAGAACTTTTGAAATCTTCTTCTTGGGTCCTAATATATTGTGTGGTAAGTGGCAGAGATATGGTCTTAATTTTTCTGCTAATCTTTATGATTTTTGTTTGTGGTAAATCTAAGATTTTGTTTTCAGCTTTGATTTTGATTTTGTGGCTTGTGTTATTGCGAACACCAAACCCAGCCTCTACTTTGAAGTCTAAGATTTCATTTCTGGCTTCAATTTTGTGTTAAAACACCAAACCTATAAATCGATTTTGTGGTATTGCAAACGATGAACTCACAAATCGATTCTGTGGAGTGTGAGTTACCTTTGGTTTTGTAATACAATAATGAAAAAATACAAACCCGTGAATGGAAATGGAAGATTTCATTTTTTTGGCTATAGAGTTGAAAAAAAGGGGGAAAATGGAAGATTTCGTTTTCGTTAATACAATAGAAATGCACATACATTAGCACACACTCACAAATTAATTCTGTGGTCGTGTAAACAGCTTTGGACCCACCCGTGATATGATAAACGAACATAAACCCGTAAATGGAAGATTTTGTTTATGGCTTCGATTTTATATTATTACGAATACCACACCCACAAATCGATTTGTGTGTTGACAGTTCTAAATATTTTGTTGTTCCTATTTTGTGATTAAAAGATTTATATATTTGTTTTGATACATTTTTTCTGTTGTTTCTCCAAATATTTTTAGCTTGTAGAGTATTTGATGGCTCCGGTATCACAGGCTGATCCGAAATTCAAAGCGTGCCAGAGAAGTTTCGTCAAGGCGGGAAAAATTTTATTTCGGTGGAAGAATTTTCTTTCGGCGGAAAATTATAATCCCACTTGGTAGGAGAATTTTCATTGCTTCCCACTATAAAAGAGAAGTAGGTAACAAGGAAAGGGGGTCAAGAGAGCTGGGCAGGACTCCCTCAAAACCTGCACTCTGCTCCCATCCTCAGCTTTTCAATTGAACAGGGCATCTCGAGCCCCAAATTCTCCACAAATGGCGACCAGCTCCTCTTGATAGCTAGTGGGCCAAACGGAGAACAGAGCTCTCCTAAGCGATGCCTAGTCCCCTATCTTCAGAAGACGGGATTCGAAGCCCCTGCTGGCGGTCAGCTAATTCCTATGGCATTTGGGTTAAGCAGAGCACGACGACCTTCCTTGAAAGGCTCCTACCCCCACCGTCCTTGTTGTCAACAATAGTCACCCGTCCAATTTGGGTTCTCCCCAGCCAGACTCGGAAGCACTCCGATGCTCTATCTCTCACTTGGCTGGCCTACAACAGCTCCCCAAGCTCAGAAGCATTCTGGTTCTCCAACCGGACACAAAAGCATTCCGACGATCGAGCCAGACTCGAAAGCACTCCAGTGCTTCGTCTATCACTCAATCGGCTTGCACCAGCTCCCCGGGCCCAGAGGCATTCTGCCTCGGGCCTAATCTACTTCGGCTGTAGTAGCACTCCGGCCGCAGAAGGTGTCCAACCTGTAGCAGCAGCTCGCCAACTTGATGCACCTCGAGTCTGATCTACTTCGGTCTGTAGCTACACTCCAAACACAGAGGGACTTTTGCTTGATCTAGCACTCCGCCTGAAGCTGTGCTCCGACTAGCAGTGTCAACCTGGCCAATAAGCATCGGCCTGCTCTTCATCCCAAGGCCCGTCTGTGAGGTTTGCCCTGGCCAATAAGCCATCCTCCGTGGGCGCACCTTTAAGCCGTCCTTCTGCCGGACGCAGCCACTGGGTTCAGGCCTCCGAATACATCCCTTTTACACTCTCTTCATCGCTATATATTTACACCATCGCCACGTTTACCTTTAAACGTGCATTCCTCTATTTATTACGGAAAATATCTGACTTGAGCGTCAGAGTACCGATGGGGGATTGCCCCCCGTTGGTCTCAAATCTCTTATTTGTAGTTTATATTGTGTAGGTTCCAGGTTATCAACGACGGAGATTGAATCCAATTCAGATCGACCCCCAGCGAAAGATTAGAAGGCTCTAAAATCCGTACAACAATTGAAAATCCGAGACGCAACAAGTATGAACAAGGACAATTATGTCTTTAGTGGCAAAGATATTTGTCACTAAGGATGTGGTGTGGGGATTTTGGAAGCAATATGGCGAAAAAAGGGCTTTGGGGGTGAAGAAATATAATATTAGAAAATCTAAATTGATGGTATTGAGATACGGAGGATACTTGGTTTTGCAAAAGAAGGAAAATGAAAAGAAGATAAATGGACACGAGAACATACAAAATATCGACGGGAAACTAGATGTAGATGTGAATCAAAGATTATTGTAGTGCTTGTTAGGATGACAAATAAGTTTATTATTAAACAGTTCATAGGAAAGTATAATAAACTAGAGACCTCTAAAATACGACACATATTGAGATCACATAGAGAGGTGCTTTTTGCCCAAGGCCAACTAATCAAAATAGTACAGGATATCGGTTTGAGACCTAGTTAGACACACGAGCTTATAGTAATATAAGTCGGAGGTAGGGATTGCATGGAATATAAAGTGGAGGATCACAAGTTCTACCTACAGCAGAGGAGATAGTGATATATGCATCTTGGCGAGATAGGGACTACACTTGCTTTCTAAAAAAGAAATCTCATAATTTTGCTTTTTTTTACAATATGCAATTGAATTTTACAAATTGTGTTACTAATATATTCTAGATAGACGCAGAGATGACATTAGATTACCAAACCTTTGGAGATATAGTAATATTTAATACGACATATGGCAAAAATAAAGGCTTGAGGCCATTCATTGTCATTTTTGGGTTTAACCACTGCCAAAAATGATAGTATTTAAGGTGGCTTTGTTGTATGATGAGACGATTGGGTCATTTGTTTTGCTATTTGATGTATTTCTTGGATGTCATGATGGTTGGGGGACTGATCGTTTTATTTATAGATCAAGATGCCACCATAGTCAAAGCTATTATGTTGGTTATGCCGAGCATATGGCACGAGTTGTGCATATGGCACATTTTGTAAAGTACCACCAAACATTTAAGAGGTTGTATTGACTTACTTTTTAAATTAACATCCTTTATGTTAGGTAATTTTCAACAAGAATTTGATTTTGAAATTTGATGGGCTACAATGGTGTTGATTGAATGAGACTATTGTGCACGGTTGTGGTTGGATAGGATGTACAAATTTTGATGTAAACGGGCAATGTACTTTTTTAAGAAACAGTTCTCACTAAATATTAAAAGTACACAACTGTTGGAGAGCCTTAACAATGATCTAAAGGCCCATCTTAAATGTCATATGAACATATGAGATTTTTTTAATCAGTTTGATTGTGTTTTGGTAAAGAAGCAATATAAAGAATTGATTACGGAATATAAATACAAACAAAAGCTTCGTAATTTGATTTTGTTCTAGTCATCTATGATGATATAGTCACCACCAGTTTTCACGCCAACTGTCTTCAAGCTGGTTCAAGAACAACTGATGGGTAAAGAAGGTTGGCAACTTGTATTGTGCCAAGATATCAAATATGTGACGGTATCCTATATAAACGAGCATAGCACATTTATAGTGATTTTCGATTACACTACAATGACGATTTTATGTGAATATAGATCATTGGAAAGTTTAGAAATCTTTTGTACCCATATTTTTTAAGTTTTCAACATTTATGATCTACTTGTTATATTTGATAAGTGCATATTAACTCATTAGATTAGAAAAGTTAGATGCTACTGCCCCAACCAACTTTCTAATGTCTCAAAATCTATTGAGGATTTAAATACTTGGTCAGATAGGATATATGCAAAAGTCATGTGTAATTATATGATAGTTGAAGTTACTCTTGAATGGTAGGGTGAGAATTGTATAATTATATGATAGTTGAAGTTACTCTTGAATGTAGGGTGAGAATTGAAGAGCACGCAGTCTAGATAGATGCGATAATAAAGAGTCTTTGAAATTTAAATGTCGTTAATAAGCCTCTAAATTTGATAGTTTTAGCAAAAATTGCTGATGGAATCGTGAAAGAGGTGAAAAATCATGGACGGATGATTACAAAACAACCCAAGAGTTTTCTAGACAGAATTAAACATAAGAAAATAGATCAGGTATAATATTTACATATGATTTAATTGAACCACAAATTACCTTGTTATATATATATAGTTGGTCTTCATTTCAAAATATTCTCGTCAATTAAAATTTTTGCTACTTGGTATCTAGAGTTTTAATACCGATCCAACATTTTAACAGTTCTTATTCTTGTCTATTTCATGTCATCCGCTAATGACATACACTTATTACTATAGGTATGTCTTGTTACTTGAATTTCAAACCACATGGTCCATTAATGAATTTTTAATATACTTGAAAATTCTGATTGATGTGTTTATTTTTGAGACAACATCAAAGCATGTTTGGCCCTTCAAATCTACACGGATTTAATAGAATCTATAATTTTTCTCAAGGATTCCAGCTCTCTAATAATTTTCACAAAAGTTGATAGTTACTAATCGTTATGTTATCATGACACTCATGATGTATGTTCATGGTTTCAGCACATTCTCTAGCAACAATTTTGACGCATTTAGACGTATGGTTTCTTCAATTGTTTCGACATAATCTTCAATAGCATGTATTATAGCTATTTTGTTTTTTGATTGTTTGATAATCTTATCCAAATGTGATTGAAGTTTGATATTTTTGTTTTGAAAGACTGTTGTCGTCTTTATTGTTTTTCTTTACTCACCCTTAGGTGCTCATATAGTTACTGATACGCATTAAAAAGAGTATTTTGCGTTATACTAAAGGAAGAACTAACAGTCACTAGCCGTTAGATTTTACGTTGGATAATACCAAAATTGACTTCTTGGATTTTGATTTGTCATGAACATCTGTAGCCTAGATGAGTAACCACAATAATATGTTGGACAATTGTTAGTATTAGCTTGAAATACCATTATTGGGTAACTTTTTAATTGTTTTTGAATGACGTTAGATATACACATTTTTATGATCATATTTAAGCTGGTAATATTAAGAAGGTAAAAGTTTTGAGGGAAATATAATATATGCCATGCTGATTTCTAAATCAAGATGAACATATTCATTTTGTCGACATCCTATAATTAAGTTTCCAATTTCCCATTTTCTCAATTTGGTAGCCAAAAAACAAAATATTTCATTTTCATTTACAGGTTTGTGTTTGTTCATCGTTGCAATTTTTACCTTTTTGATATTAATAAATAGAATATGATCATGAAAAATATGTACATTTGATGTTGTTTAAAAATAGTTAAAATATTATTCAGTAACAATGTTTCAAAAGCTAGTATTAGCGGTTGTTTGATATGCTATTATGGTTACCTGGTTAGGTTGAAGATATACACAACAAATGAAAATCTATGATGGTGGTTTTAGTATTGCTCAACATATCCAACAGTTGGTTGCTAGTAACTGTCAGTTCTTCATTTGGTATGATGTGAAATACTGTTTTCAATGTGCATTGACAGCTAGATGAGCATTTGAGGGTGAGACAAGAAAAGCACCAAAGGTGATAACAATTCTTAGAAGCAAAAATATTAAATTCCAATTATATTTGGATAAGATTATTATACAATCAAAGAAACTGAATAATTATAATGTATGCTGTTAGAGATTGCATCGAAATAATCGGAAAAAAAAAAACCATGCATCCAAACGTCTCAAAATTGTTGCTAGAGATTGTGTTGAAATTGTAAATATATATCACAAACTGTATTATAAGTGTCATGATAACATGACAATTAGTAACTATTAATCTTTGTGATAATTGTTAGAGTGCTCGAGTCCTTGAGAAAAATTATAGATTCTATTAGATGTGTACAAATTTGAAGGCCGAAAATCTTTAGTATTATCTCTAAAATAAACAAATCAACTGAAATTTACAAGTATATTAAAAATTTGTTTAATGGCCATATGATTTGAAATTTAAGAAACAACACAATAAGACATAATCGTAGTAATTGGGTATACATCATTGGTAGTTGACACGAAATGGATGTGAATACGGATTATTGAAAAGTTGGATCAACATGGGAACCTTATATACAAAATAGTAGAAATTTTGATTGTCTAGAATACTTTAATATGAAAATTAATTATTCAAATAAAAAGGTAATTTGTTATTTTGTTTAAATTCATATGCGACGCATCTCATGAATTCGGATTGATAACGAATTAGGGAGTTGCTTATTCTTACTTAAATGTTCGAACAATAATATATTTGATTTTTATAACTCTAAATCTGAATTTTGTGCACCACAATAGAATAAATTAGAGGTAAAAGATATATAGGACTTACCCCCAGTATTTAGATTGGAAAAATGATGATGGAGTAAATATTGAAATTTGAAGATGATGAGGATGAGTGTAGATTTAGAAGGCAATGTTCATTTTTGTATACTCGAATGATTGAGTATTTTTCTTCATTCCCTTTTTGTTTGGGTTTTTTTATTTAGGAGAAGGCGTATTTATAATTTGGGGCCTTGCTTAACTAGTTAGCATTTGAATTCTTTGTATATGTCTAAAGCCATTTTCATTTGATTACAGTGAGGCGTTACTTTTAGCGTGTAACTGTCATCTCAATTTAAGGAGGCTGCTTGGCCAATAATGATGGGGTCGTTTTGGTCGTTTTTTGGATCGGGTCATTAATTGACTAATAATTATCCTTCAATTTTTTAATTTTTGGCAATTGATCTAGTGGATTAGACCTTCCAATTAATTCTCCTGAGAGTTATAACGGACTAAATTTGGCCTTGCCACTTATTTGTTTGGGCCACTGTGATTTTGGGCCTTGTTCCAAGCTTGTGCTGGGCTTATCTACCTTAAGCCATATCCATCACTAGCCCGCCATGTTGGGAGATTTGAATTCAAACTCCTAACATGTCATTAATAAGACAGTGGTTGGTGCTTCATTAATGTATATCTTTACCTCAGGTATTCTGAATATGAAGGGTCTTATTTGGCAATATTTGATTTTTTATCTTTAATGATAGTGATTCGATATCTTTTTCAAATTGGTAACTAGCAGGACGTTTGTTTCGGCTATAAATTGGGGCGTTTTCTTTAGCTTGTATCACGAGGTATTCCTTTTCTTAGCCAATTGTATAACTGTTCTAAATTGACATGGTATCATTGCTGTCACGAGTACTTGTTGGAGTTGGTGGAAGTTCTCTTTCAAATTTTGAAACCAAGGTCTAAGGAAACATTTGAAGGTTGTCTTCGTTACCCTTTTTATAGAAAAATTATTTTAGTTTTTCTCTTTTATGTCCGTCCCAAAGTCTAACCTTGTTCGCTGCAACAAGGCCCTTTGGCTTTATATTCCCTCATGAGGTGACCTAGGTGGCTACTGTAGTTCTAGACGGATGATTATTGTTCTTTTCCTTACTTTATGACACTTTTAAAGTTCCTAGAGAGAGGTTTTTCCCTTTTTTTAGGACGTCCTGCGTCTTTCTCCAATTTACTTGAATTGTATTTTTACTATTGTAAACTTGTATATTGTGAAAAAAATTAACAAATAAAACTATTCAAATGATATTCTACTTTCTTTGTGTGGATTCAATATGTTTGTATTCTAGTGGTTGACTTTGAATTGAGCGTCAAACATACTTTTGAATGTTGTTTTTCGTTATTTAACTTTTGATAATCTAACAATTCGAACCTTTGACAATTCGACGCATAATAATTTAATTTGAACGAATACGATATTTGCGCATCTGTAAATCAATTGGCTCAAATCATCTTTTTATATTTAATCAAGCGTTAGTGCCGCTTATTACCAGTCTACCGTTTTGGGAAGTGATGCGTCTAGCCATCATAATCGGTGCAGTGAAACAAACACGTCTAACTAGGTGTTAGAGCCGCTTATTGTCAGTATGTTGCTTTGGGAAGCACTGTGTTAGGCCATCATAAGCGGCGTAGTGAAACAGACATGTTATAGTGCATTCCTATGCTGGCACATATCTCAACCATTATGAAAATACACCCTTTTGGTACCCCTGGGCAACACCATTTTGGTTTGGATTCCTTGCCTATTTAAATTCTAGCATTCTTTCACTTCTACGTTTTTTTCATATTCCATTTCTCTCAGCTCCAATTTTCCTTTTGATTCTCTTTATTTCTATGGCTCATCGAGCAGTTTTCAAGGGCATTGCTAAGATTTTGGCCAGTCTCACGGTAGAGGATGTGTTGAATATTTACGATAGATTTAACATTCATATCACTATTTCCTTCCAGATTCCTACACCAGATGAGAGGATGCCTGTTCTTCGAGGCTAGGCTTCGTTTCTATGTATGAGATACATTTGAAGGTGGGGTATTGTATTCCTTTTGCGAGGAAGTTGTATGAAATTTTGGGGGCTCTGAAATTCCGATGTCGCATTTTCATCTCAACGCCATTAGGTATCTAGCCTCCTTGTGAGTTTTCCTTCCTGCTAAAAATTTCGTATGGATGTTGGGGCTGTTAAAGTCATTTTTGATTTTACTAGGAGAGCGTTTGGGTTTCGTTTACTCCCTAGAAGAAATATAAATAAGAGAAGGGAATCTAGACTCAATAAAGGACTTGAATGATCAATACTTTTTCATTGCGGTTCCATTCGACTTAACCATTTCCAATGAATGGAAGTTAGTGAATGTTGCTTACTCCGAAGTTGTCTCGAGAAATTAGACTTTTATAGCTCAACCATTGACTGAACTCATTGAGAAAAATGTCATATCATTCCGAAGGATAGGTAATTTTCTGACTTCTGGAGTACTTGCTGGGGTCGACTGGGAGGTTAGGGTTGAAGGGGAGGCCATTGCCAATATGCCTCTCTATAGGCCCAAAAGAAAAGCCGGAGAATTTTTTATTTGGGATTTTTTTGAAATGGTGGCCGAAGGGCCAAGTCCGTGAAACTCTAGTTTACCTCTTCTGTCCTCTTCGGACAATTATGATAGGACAATTGATGAGGCCTGGCGAAATGACCACATTGGACATTGCCAAGCCATCTTTGAGGCTAGATTATCGAGGGGGCATCCGAATTCGTTGAGGGTGGTAAAGCTCCATTGCCCGTTATTTTGAGAATAAATGATCTCGTTATTTGCGGTTTGGATGAATATATAAATATCATAACCGATCTATTTTCTTACGTTTAATCCATTCTAGAAAACTCTTAGATCATTTTCTAGCCCTCCGTCCTTCGAGATTATTCATCATTTTTATGTTTTTATTAACAATTTGTATTGAAATTGCCAAAATCGATGGCTCATTAGCGACATTTAAATTTGAAATACTATCTACCATTGCATCCATTTGGGTCATGAGTTCCTTAATTTTCACCTTACCTTTAGGAGTTACTCTAGCTATTATATAATTACGCATGACTTATAGGTATCCTACCTATCCAAGTAATCAAATCTTTGACAGATTTTGTGACATTAGAATATACGTTGGGACAATAGTATCTAGCTTTCCTAGTCCATCAAGTTAATATGTGCATGTTAGATATAGTTAGTAGTTCATAAATGCTAAAAACTTTTTAAAAAATAACTTTAAAGGATTCCCAAACTCTTGAATAATCTACATTTATATTGAATCGTCATTGTGGTGCAATCGAAAAGCACTATAGACGTGTCATACTCATTTACATGGGATGCTAATACCTATTCAAGATCTTGGCATGATAAAAGTTGCTAACCTTCTTCATCCACCGATTGTTTTTGGACCAACTTAAAGATAATTGGTGTGTAAATTGTAGCTGACTATATTATCATAGATGATTAAGACAAAATCAACTTAGAAAGCTTTTGTTTGCATTCATGTTCCGCAATCAATTCTCCATATTGCTTCTTTTCCAAAACATGATTGAACTGATTGAAAATATCTTATATGTTCATATTGCATTCGAGATGGGCCTTTAAATCACTGTTAAAGCTCTCCGATCGTAGTGTACTTTTAATATTTAATAAGAACATGTTTTTCATATACCACATTGTCCATTTACATCAAAGCTCATACATCTTATCCAACGACAATCGTGCCACGAAGTCTCTTTTAATCAACACCATTATAGCCTATCTATTTTCAAAATCAAATTCTTGTCAAAAATTACTAAATATAAAGGATGTGAATTTAGAAAGAAAGTCAATACAATCTCTTAAATACTTGGTGGCATTCTATAAAATATGTCATGTGCACAACCCATACAATATACTTAGCATAACCAACACAATGGCTTTTGTAATGGTGGCATCTTCATCTATAAATAAGGTGGTCGATGCCCAACTATTGTAACATCTAAGAAATGCATTGGATATGCAAACAAATAACTCGATTGTCTCATTATACAACAATGTTGCCCCAAATACTACCATTTGTTGGTGGTGGTTAACCCAAGAAAAGATATTAAATGGCCTCAAGCATTTATTTGTATTATATGTTATGTCAATGCTACTATATCTCCAAAATTTTAATAATCTAATATAATCTCTGCGTCTACCTAGAACATATTAGTAACATAATCTACATAGTTCAATTGTATATCATAGAAAAAGGCAAATTGGAGGGATTTCATTTTTTAAAGGCAAGTGTAGCCCTACCTCATCAAGTTACATATATCGCCATCTCCTCTACCAAAGGTATGATTCAATCTTTTACTGCATATCCCGCGCAATTCCCACATCAGACCTCTATTACTATAAGCTCATGCATTTTATTAGGTCTCAAGACAGTATTTTGTGCCATTTTTGATTAGTTGGCCTTGGGTAAAGAACACCTCTTTATATAATCTCAACATATATCATGTTTTAGGGGGCTCTGGATCATGATTATGCTCTCTTACAAACTGTTTAACAGCAAACTTATTTGTTACTCTAACAGGCTCTATAACAATTTTTGTTTCACATCCATATCTAGTTTCCCACCAGTGTTTTATATCTTTTTGTGTTTGTTTATCTTCTTTTCGTTTATTTTCTTTTGTGCAACTAAATATCCTCAGTATTTTAACAGCTTCAATTTTAGATTATCTAACATTATGTTTCTTCACCCCAAATCTCCTTTTTTCACCCTATTACTTCTATAATCTTCATGAATCATCCATAGTGTCAAATATCATTCCCATTGAAGATGTATAACTATCCATGCTCAAACTTTATAGAACCACAGAAATTTAGAAAAATAATAGGAAGAACCTATTAAAGCAGATGTATAAATTGTTAATCACAAAACTGAAATAACAAAATATTTAGTGCTATTAGCCCACAAATCGATTTGTAGGTGTGTGTTCGCAATTTCACAAAATCGAAGCCAAAATGGAATCTTTTATTTACAGGTTAATGTTCATTCATCATGCCACAAAACCCAAGATATTTATAGGACAACATAATCGATTTGTCGGTGTGTGCTGGCGTCCGTGTTTCTTCTATTGTATTAATGAAAGCAAAATCTTCCATTTCCCCCTTTTTTCAATTGTAGCCAAAAAACAAAATCTTCCATTTTTATTTATGGATTCGTATTCGTTCATCATTGTACCACAAAACCAAATTTAGCTTGTATGACTATAGAATCGATTTGTGGGCTCAATGTTCATAATACCACACAATTGAACCCAAATCTGAAAATTGATTTATGGTTTTGGTATTCTAACACAATCGAAACGGAAAATAAAATTTTAGATTTTGGAGGTTGGGCTTAGTGTTCAAAGTACCACAAGCGACAAAATCAAAATCAAAGTCGAAAACGAAATCGTGGATTAATTAAGACCATACCTCTACCTCTTACCATATAAATTATATTGGGACCAGAGAAGAAGATTTCGAAAGACTTGGAGGGAGACGGTGAAGGAGACACTGTATTATTCTTGGTAAGAGTGATGGACGAGGGATCAAAGCACTCCGTGATCAAAGGATCCAAACTGGGTTGCCTAGATTAGGGTAATTTGTCAAATGATATATCTTTTTTAATCTCAGCCGTCCGTTTTTTATGACTGATATTTTTTTAAATAAATTATAAAAACTGCCTGCGGTCCTGTCGACTCCCAGCACCGGGTTGGTGATGGGTCGAGTGGCCCTGCGCCGCAGGGAGGTGGCCGTTGGATTTTATCCGACGGCCCCCGTTTCAATATAATTTTTTTCTTTTAAATCAGAACTGTGTGTATGCGAATGGCTTCGCATGCGCACAATTATATTATTTCTTTTTTTAATTTGATCTGAAGAAATCGCATCCGTTGGATTGAAAACAAATCCAACGGTTGCCATCTTTCATCATTTTAAAACAAAACCCTAGCAGGGCAAAACAAAGAACGAAGAAAGAGGGAGAGAGAAAGAGAGAGAGAGCAGAACGAAGAAAGAGGGAGGGAGAGAGAGAGAGCATTGTCTCCTTCGTCGTCTCCTTCCATCTTCGTCTTTCTTCTGCAACCTTGTCAGCCAAAACCCTAGCCACAATCAGAGGAAGAATGCGAACTGAAGAAGAAGAACACGAGCCGCAAAGAAGCACAGCCATCGCCGTCGTTGGAAGTGAACCACGAAATCGATGCAAGAAAAGAAATTTCGATTTTGCAAAATAATTTTGATTTTGATTTTTTCTTGTCAAATGGTATAAGCAGTTTGGTTTTTGTTTATTTTGGTTATGATTTTCAATTAAATTGATATGTGAAAATTGGTTGAGATACATTTGTCAGTTCTTTTTTTACTTATTTTGGTTCAAACTTTCGACAGATTGAAGTGAAATTTTGGTTCAAAATTTCGATAGTTCAATATTTTGGTTCAAAATATTAGAGAGGCTTAGATTCGGGAGGCAACCGTGTTGGATGGGAAAAGAAAAGTTGGGATTTTCATTCTGTTATGAGAAAATCAGTTGAAGGCATTTTAATAGTAGTATATAATGCTTCAGAGGTTGAAAATCTTTAGTTAGATAAGATTTTCCATTGCACTTCTATGCAAGTTTCCATAATTTTTCAAATTGAAAGGGCATTTTTGCTGCGGGGTGGGGTCAAATGTTATGACTATAATGTCCCCACATTACATGTCCACAGTTGCAATGCGAGTGGGGGCATTTTTTCAATTCAATTCTTGTGATTTCCACTAGTTGCATGAAGGTTGTCTAATGACTTGTCCACAATTTTTGTATTTTATGGTTGAAATAAATAATAATATTTTTATGTTCAAACAATGATTGAATCTCTAGCATATTTACATAATATGGATAATTGTCCACCGTCAATCGGAATGATATTTGATAGTATGAATGATGTGTGGTTGTTTTGGAATGCATACGGAAATAAAATGGGATTTTTGGTATGGAAGAGCCGAGTAAGAAAATCTAAAAAAAATGATGTATAGATTTTCAGAATATTTTGTTGTTCTAGAGAAGAAAAACGTCAAATTGATAAAAGACAAGGAGATGGAGCACGACATTGATGGGAGACTCGATGTGACTGTGACGCTAGAATCGAATGTTGTCTTAATAGGGAGACAAATAAAATTATTATCAATGAGTTTATAGAAGAGTAAAACCATGAACTTGAACCTTCCAAAATAAGATACCTATTAAAATCCCAGAGAGAGGTATCTGAAGTGCATCACCATCTTATTGATATGACACATGATACTGGGTTGAGACCAATGGAGACTTATGAATTTATTGTGAGAGAGGTTGGAGGAAGGGATTGTGTTGGACATATGATTGAAGATTAAAAATCTTATCTTCGTGTTAGGAGACAGCGGCAGATGCAGCAAGGGGAGGCTAGAGCGATATTAACTTACTTCCAAGAAAAGAAAATAAAAAAAAAAATTTTTTTCATGATATGCAACTTGATTCTGATGACTTCATAACTAATATTTTCTGGGCCGATACGGAGATGATTGTTGATTACCAATCATTGGGGATGTGATTTTTGACACAACATATGGTATGAATAAATGATCGAAACCTTTTGGTGTGTTTATTGGTTTTAACCACCACAAGATGATTATGTTTGGAGCTACATTATTATATGATGAAACGACAGATTCTTTTATGTGGTTATTTGAGACATTCTTAAAATGTCATGGTAGGATAGCTCCAATTACTATATTTATTGAACATGATACTGCTATGGCGAAGGCATTACGGCTAGTTATGCCCAATACTTATCACGGTTTGTGTACGTGGCATATATTATAAAATGCTACGAAGTACCTAGAGGAACATGGGAGCTTACTTTCCGATTTTATGAGTTGCATGTTTCGCTATACGAATGAGTATGAGTTTGAATCGGCTTGGATACAGATGGTGTCTAACGAAAATTGGACTTGTGCACGTTTATGGATAGATAGTATTTATTGTTTAAAGTACAAATAGGCTGCGTGTTACATGAAAAATGTTTTGACATTGAATTGGCCTAGAAAATATTAGTTATGAAGTCATCGGAATCAAATTGCAAATCATGAAAAAAAGAAAAATTTTTCATTTTCTTTTCTCGGAAGTAAGTTAATATCGCTCCAGCCTCCCCTTGCTGCATCTGTCGCTGTCTCCTAGGACGAAGATAAGATTTTTGATCTTTTATCGTGTGCCCAACACAATCTCTTCCTCCAACCTTTCTCACAATAAATTCATGGGTCTCCATTGGTCTCAACCCAGTATCACGTGCCATATCAATAAGATGGTGATGCACTTCAGATACCTCTCTCTGGAATTTTAATAGGTGTCTTGTTTCGGAAGGTTCAAATTCATGGTTGTGCTTTTCTATAAACTCCTTGATAATAATTTTATTTATCTCCCTATTAAGACAACATTCGATTCTAGCGTCACAATCACATCGAGTCTCCCATCTATGTCGTGCTCCATCTTATTGTCTTTTATCAATTTGATATTTTTCTTCTCTAGAACAACAAAATATTCTGAAAATCTCTGTATCATCTTTTCTAGATTTTCTTACTCGGCTCTTCCGTACCGAAAATCTCATTTTATTTCCGTATGCATTCCAAAACAACCACGCATCATTCATACTATCAAATGTCATTCCGATTGATAGTGGGCAATTATCCATATTGTATAAATATGTTAGAGATTCAGTCACTGTTTGAATATAAAAATATTATTATTTATTTCAACCATAAAATATAAAAATTGTGGACGAGTCATTAGACAACCTTCATGCAACTTGTGGAAATCACAATAATTGAATTGGAAAAATGCCCCCACTCGTATTGCAACTGTGGACATGTAATGTGGGGACATTATAGTCATAACATCTGACCACATCCCACAGCAAAAATGCCCTTTCAATTTGAAAAATAATAAAACTTGCAAAGAGTTGTAATGGAAAATCTTGTCTAACTAAAGATTTTCAACCTTTGAAGCATTATATACCACTATTAAAACGCCTTCAACTGATTTTCACATAATAGAATGAAAATCCCAACTTTTCTTTTCCCATCCAATACGGCTGCCTCCCGAATCTAAGCCTCTCTAATATTTTGAACCAAAATATTGAACTACCGAAATTTTGAACCAAAATTTCTCTTCAATTTGCTGAAATTTTGAACCAAAATAAGTAAAAAAAGAACTACCGAATGTATCTCAACCAATTTTCACATATCAATTTATTTGAAAATCATAACCAAAATAAAAAAAAAAAATCAAACTGCTTATACCATTCGACAAGAAAAAATCAAAATCAAAATTATTTTGCAAAATCGAAATTTCTTTTCTTGACTCGATTTCGTGGTTCTCTTCCAACGACGGCAATGGCTGTGCTTCTCTGCGGCTCGCGTTCTTCCTCTCCTTATGGTTAGGGTTTTGGTTCACAATGTTGCAGAAGAAAAACGAAGATGGAGGGAGATGACAAAGACAACAATGCTCTCTCTCTCTCTCCCTCCCTCCCTCCCTCTTTCTTCGTTCTGCTCTCTCTCTCTCCCTCTTTCTTCGTTCTTCGTTCTGCCCTGCTAGGGTTTTGTTTTAAAATGATGAAAGATGGCAGCCATTGGATTTGTTTTCAATCTAATGGCTGCCATTTCTCCAGATCAAATTTAAAAAAATAATAATATAACTGTGAGCGTGCGAAGCCATTCGCACGGGCACAGTTCTGATTTTTTAAAAAAAATTATATTGAAACGGGGGCCGTTGGATGAAATCCAACGGCCCCCTCCCTGCGGCCAAGGCCCCTTGTTCCGGTTGGTGATGGTGTCATCTATGTGTAAACGTTTGGACATTGAGTGCTGATGGTCAATTATGAACATCAAACAAATTTTTAAAAATGATCTACTATTTGAAAAATAAAAGCTATTTATATAGTTTAAGATTAAGTTGTTCATTAGTCATGAAAAATATTTTAAATTTACTTGTTTTTTTATATATTTTTTAGATATTTCACACAACATTTAAAAAATGCTTCATGACATTTTCCATTCCTTTTACTTCTTTGCTGCAGCTGATAACGCAAGACATGACTTCCCTTTTTCACCTAAAAAAATGACTCAGGGACGTCCTTAAAACATTATCAAACAACATCTATTCATCTATTTATATATGTTTGAAATAATTTTATCAATATAAATATATATATATGTGTGTGTGTGATGTCCGGTAATGTTTTTAAAAGTTAGTTTATTACTGGTATAGGGGTATGGTCTGACAGAGACAGCAGGCGGAGCAACAAGGACGATAGGGGCGGAGGAATCAGAAAGATATGGATCAGCTGGCCGTCTAGGCGAGCTATTGGAAGCCAGGATAGTTGATCCATCGTCTGGGAAGTCGTTACCACCTGGCGGCAGAGGGGAGTTGTGGCTAAGAGGACCTATAATCATGAAAGGTAATTACAGTAACCCATGATGTTAAGCAATTTGAAATCATAACTCCATTGTGTGACGAAGTGACATGTAGGATAAAAACATAATCTTCTTAGGATTCTCTTTTATACCTCAAAAGGTGAAGATTTTATCTTATAAATTTAGGTAGTTATGATTATTACAGTCTAAGATTATAAAATGATCAAAATATTTAAAACATATTGGAATATGTCAATTAAAAATGAAAAAAAAAAATTTTCAACATTTGTTAAAAAGTTTTAGCTAAGTGTTGATGTTTACATGTGTCTAATACCGATACATAGTCCAAAAAAAGTGTCAATGCTTCTTTGATAGGCATTTATATATTAAACTCATATTGTAATCTAATCAACCTCGTTATTGGAATGAAATCCTTACCGTTGAAAAAATTAAAATACCATAAAATGGGAGGAAACCAATATGTTTCTGTAAGTATGGGCCTCCCTTTCCTCAATGCTCCATTCAAGGAAGAACCGTGATAGCCAAAGTTGGCGTCAAATAGGAGGACATTATATGCCAATAGTTAACAGCACATCGGGCTGGGTATAATGAGTCTTCATAACTCAACACACCATTTTTTTACCAGCGTTCCTTGATAATATCATGGCCACTTATTATTGGGGCTATGCTAAGAGAAAAGAGAACCCATGTAGATTGAGTAAAGAGGTAGCAAGTGGGTTATCTCAAGGTATTAGACAATATATTGCCAAGCTTAACTGAGCCCACCGTAATTATCGTAAAGTTGTTTGTTAACCATTATGAAAACTCAATCTCTCTCTCTCTCTCTCTAACTTTATTAAAAACAATAATGTATGTATTTTATATTCTCTATTAAGGGATTATGATACTATAGAAGTACTTATTCTTCATGATTATTATTGGGAAATCACTTTATGTTTTGACCCCTAGATAAAATCTTAAATCCGCCCATGCATAGAAATATGTGTGCTCATACCAGCCCCCGCGTTTCCCTCATTCACTGGATTAAAGAAATCCAATGGGTGACTTTACTCTTTTTTAAATCTCCAAGTATTTTTAACATTGGATAAAATATATATTGTATGTTAATATTAAAAAAAAAAAACTCCAAAAAAAACTATCTTTACATATTTATTTTAAACCTGGGATCTGTTTTCATTTATATCATATGACGCACATGCTGAATTTGATCAATATGTAAGGACGAGGCCATGAGCTTTTATTTCATTCCTTCTTTTATCCTAATTTTGCTGAGCATTAATCATGTTTATAGATAAAAATATTGGTGATAGCCATATTATTATTGGACATATTAGATAATATATCTGTATTTGATATATTTGAAGAAAGAATTTTTTAATAATCATAAATTAACAGTAAAATATTGACCAATATTATAATATATTATCAATATAATAATATATTACAATTGTCATGATATTGTGATGTATATCAACTAATATTTTTATCTATAGCCTTGTCTAATTATAACCATGGGGCCAGGCTTTTGTAAACCTCAGCTATCATCGAAATGCAGGTTATGTAAGAGATGAGGCAGCAACGGCAGCGACATTTGATCAAGAAGGGTGGTTGAAGACAGGTGATATTTGTTATTTTGACTCTGATGGATTCCTCTACGTTGTTGACAGGTTGAAGGAATTGATCAAGTATAAAGCATATCAGGTATATATACAGATACCTCTAATAAGTTTTCTTATTTTAAGTAGTTATTTGTAGGCTGTTTTGTAAGGTTTTTTTAATATTATTACTAGTGTTTTCTTATTACAAGGTAATGAGTATAGTTATCTTTGGTTCAAGAAAAAGGTCTATCAAGAAATTTGCTCAAAATTAAGTAATGACCCAATCAGTCCATATAATCCAAAGCGGACAAATGAGCCCATCGGCCATATCAGGACAACCCATTTCCTATAAGTTGAAGGCATCTCTTCTAACCAGTCGAAATGAACAATTTCCTTCTCTTATCCGGACAACTCAATGGACTCGGTTGCCGGTCAGAAACCGTCGATTGAACGGTATCCCCTTATCCATCTAGACGGTTGACATAAGAGATCAATTGGCCCTTAACTCTATATATATCCGTCCTCCCAAGCAAGAGCGGGATGACGGACCAACAAAAATGAATAAACCAAATAAAAGCATTTTTCCTCTACCAATATACAAAAAAGCCAATAAATGACAATTCTAAGACACTTTATTTAAAGCGCATTATTTTTCCCTCATTAAAACACTTTTCCATTAGGCGCACACATAAGTATTAACACTCTTACTTTGCATCCTTTTTTTCTCTTTTAACAATAAAAAATGACTGACTTAAATGTTGAATGATAAATCAGGGAGTAAGTTCAGCCAATCATTTAACTTTTTATTTATTGTGTTATACAGGATCTAGATTAAAAGTATACGAAGGCCGGATCCACTTCAAATTGATTGGATCAGGTAAAGTGGTTCTTGGCTTCCTAACCCGTATACTAATCCGGATCTGAGGACGTATCATTGGCGCCGTTTGTGGAAAACGATTGAAAAGTTCAACTACCACATCCTTGCAAAAAACAATATGGTGAACACCCGAGCACAAATCAGTATGCTGATCAGAGATGCTACCTCATGTGAAAACTGCCCTCCCATGGATAGTCGTGTGGATGACCATCTCAATCCATCTGTGTGTGCACTTGTGATGCGGATAGACGACATCTCCAAGGTCGTCAAGGCCATCTGCACGCACCTTGATGAACGACCGAAGGGGGCTCCATCTTCTGCCTGCCAAACAGCGATGACCAAGAGAAGGAAAAGGGGGAAGAAGCACACCATCGAGAAGGCTTGTCGGCTTGATGACCTTGGAACCCAAGTTGCCTCGAGCAATAAAGTCCCATCGCGCCTAGAGGGTCGCCTAAATTATAGGACCCGAGAGGATAGCCATGAGAGACGAAATTCTCGTTTCTCCCGTGACGATAGGAGGCCCTCGGACCAAGAATGAACCTCTTATAGCACACATCCTCCGAAGGCTGTAAGCCGCCCAGCCTCTCATGTCACACAAAACCTCTCGGAGTTAGAGGATATATTTCAATGAAAAGATGATGGTAGCTCCTCCTCAAATGGAGGAGAAAGTAAAAAAAATATGACAATATGTGTTCGGAGGAAATGCAAGCGAGCAAACCACAAACTTAAAAAGATTGCCATTCATGATGAAGATCCATACACAGTCACTCCCTTACAAATTCAAGATACCAACCCTGGAACATTATGATGGGAACACAGATCTGATGGACTATCTTAATCATTTCCGCACCCTCCTAAGCTTTCAAGGCTTGGGCAAAACCGTAATGTGTCTATACCTTTTCTTAACTCTCAAAGGGGATGCCTGAGCTTGGTTATATCAATTTCAGCCCAACTCGATCCGAACGTTCCAAGAATTGGTCGACAGCTTCTTGTCGCAGTTCGCTTCCAATAGAAGGAAAGAGAAGTAACATTGGCACTCCGCCCGTGTCAAGTAGGGGCCGAACGAAGGATTGAAGAGTTTTCTGTCTCGGTTCACAATCGAGCCCGGAAGATACCCAAACTCACCAATGAGGTGAAGTTAAACATCTTCATATTAACCCTAATGTCGGGGGACTTATTCAAGTATCTAGTCTATAAAAATCCGCAAACCTTCCGGGAGCCCGAGGCCATTACTTGTGCTTATATAGTAATCCAATAGGCCAACTAGGAAAAGTGGTTAGAACGCATGGACCATTTCGGTCAGGGATCGACGGATCGAAAGAAGAAGAATGGAGACCATGTGAGTTCCTGTAGGCCTAGGAAATAGCCAAGGGTGGAACCGACAGCATGAAGGGAGTTTAGGCCCCTGAACCTAACTCCTTTAAATGACTTTCGCATCAACATTATGATACAAATTCAGGATGAAAAAATCTTGAAGTGATCGAAGGTGTTGAAGAACCCAGATAGAGGGGATCAATCAAAGTATTGTCATTACTATCAGTGTGCGGTCCACAACATTGAGGACTGTCGAACGTTATAGAAAGAAATTGAAGACCTGATTCAAAAAGATCACCTCATCCAATTCCTACAAAGACTCGAATTGACCTTCGAAGCAGCAAACGGAGATGAAGCGGAGCAGCTAAGAAACCGAGTGGTAGTCAGGGTTGTTAACATGGTAATGACGCGACCAATACAGAGCGAGGCCCCAGGTCACCCAAATATGACCGCTGGCCATAAGAAGTCAAGGATAGGAGTTAGGAATGACGTCATTAGTTTTAATAACGAAGATATAACTCATGTATCCACTCCTCATTCTGATCCCTTGGTTGCATCCGCATTCATTTTTGATGGTGATGTGGACTATCAGTTAAAATAAGTGTTTATTGATTATGGAAGTTTAAAAAATTTACTTTATCCTGATGCGTACGTTAAGTTGGGTTTAGAAAGGAGTTAAATGAAATCCACCAAGGGATTCCTATACGGGCTAGACAACGAGCTAATACCTATTCAGATGATCGTCCAACTGGAAGTTACGTTGGGGACTTATCAGAGAACTACCTGCAAGATGCTTTCCTTTTTTGTAGTAGACATTCCATCTGCTTTTAGCGTCATTCTCAGACGTCCCTATTTGACTATTTTTTTGGCAGTGACCTTAATCCCGTACCTGAAAATGAAATTTTTCACTCCATATAGCATATGAGAGGTCCTTAGCGATTAAATGGCGAGACGGATATGTTACCTATCCCAGGCCACTTAATCACCTCCTATCCAACCAATTGAAAACCTCAACTTTTGCGATGGTACCACCTCATTAGAAGTACGGTTTAGAGAATTTACAGACCAGATCTCTTTAAATCCCAGTGATCTTAAGAAGTGTGTTTAGGTAGGAAGTTCCTTGCTCGAACCCCTCTGAAACCAGCTAATTAGCTTTCTCCGGAGGAATTCCGACGTTTTTGCCTAAACACCCTTGACATGTTAAGAATACTGACTGGGATAATGGTTTATAAGTTTGGATTAGATCTTGGTTATAAGCCTGTTCGATCGAAACGAAGAAATCATTCTATTAAAAAACTTGTTGCCATCCGCTAGGAAGTGAAAAAGTTGCTCGATGCCAGATTCATCTGGGAAGTTCAGTACTCGAACTAGCTATCCAACATGGTCTTGGTCAAGAAAAGTAATGGAAAGTGGAGGATGTGCGTTGATTTCACCGATGTCAATAAAGCATGTGCAAAGAATAACTTTTTGCTATCAAAAATCGACCTACTGGTAGATTCAACATCCGGTTATGAACTATTGAGCTTTGTGGATGCCTATTCGGATTATAAGCAAATTCAAATGAGTTCGAAAGATAATGAGTACACGTCGTTTATAATTGACCAAGGGACATATGTTACAAAGTTATACCCTTTGGATTAAATAATGCCGGTACAACCTACCAGCAGTTTGCCAACAAAATGTTCGAAACCCAGTTTGACGAAATATGGAGGTGTACGTGGACAACATGCTTGTCAATATGAGATCGACCGATGATCATATTCGTAATCTGGACAAGGTGGTCAATATCTTTCGAACGCACCCAATGAAGCTTAATTCGACAAAGTGTGCATTATGGGTAACCTCGAGAAAGTTCTTGAGCTTCATTGTCTCATAGCGAGAGATTAAGGCAAATTCGTTGGATTTGGATATTAGATTTTATTATATATTTGATGAATTGATTTTTGTATTGACGATTTAAATTTATATTTGTTTTCTAATTTTAGTATTTATTTCTTAACATTTCCTCTGATTTATAGGACTCATTTGCTTATATATGATACTTACTGGGTTACAAGTTCGCATTTTATATTTATCTCTTCATAATAGAATGTTTGGATGTATTGTAAGAGTATAGACATTTGTTGTCATCAATTTGTTTGACTTGGTAAATTTTAGCTCCGTTGTTTAAATTGGTATTTAATTTAATGATTGAATTTTAAACTCAGCCGAATATAATCCCATAATTATATTTCTAAAATAGTTAAGATATCATATTATATATTAATCATAATTATAGTTAAATTATTACATCACTTACGATAATTATAAATTATATCATATTATATGATCAGAGTAATTATTTAATAAAGTCTTATATGAATTTTAATTTGTCAAATTCCTTATATTTGATTTGTCACACTTAAATTTTAAAACTTAAGATACAAAGTCATCATTGACCAATTTTCACCATTCTTTCTCTCCTAGTTTTCCCGTCTTTTTTTTTTCCTTATTTTATTTTATTTATTATTATTATTAATTATATTAAGATTATAGATCCACTTATATTTGTTCAATTAAAAATCTTGTATTAATTATAATTATTGTAAACAGGACCCAAAAGGTAATTCAGGATGTTACATTACTGACCAGCTCCTCCACCATCTATGAAGATCTATCTAGTTTTTATATATTTGTGTGGTAAAGAAACAAATTGAGTCCAGGTCTAAAATGCTGCCATTCTTATCTCCGATTAGCTTGGAAGGAGAAATCTTATACAAACTTGAACAAGTAGTGGGATGAAGGGTGTGAAAGATAGCGGGAAGGAATGTTGTAGAGGCCTTGATTAAATGGCAAGGAACCACTGACGAAAATAACATCTCGGAGCTCCTCCACTCTCAAAAGCTCTCTCAAGGTGCTTTCAAGGATGGAGTTTTGTCAGCCAACAAATATGAATAAATATCTAAAATGGTGGCAATAGAGGAAAAACAAATATTAAAAAGAAGCATAGTAAACACTAGAAGGAGAAGAGAGCGCCAAGGGAGGAAGGATGAAGACCAGGGAAAGCCAGAGACTGCTACTGTGAAGTGAAAACAGGGGCTTAGAAGCAAGTTCATCATAGTCGCCCATTTAGAGAAATCAGGACCATCGGGTGAGGGGATAGAGAGAACAGTGGCAAATAGCCCAGGAAGTCAGACTGGCAGTAGTAGCAGCAGGAAATCGTTTGATGGGGCTGAGAAGACTCATCACCACCGTCCACGTGGATTATCACCAACCATCAAATGAAGCAGTGGGGGATTGTGGTTTTGTTGGCCAGCTTAGGCAAAGCATGCCACGCACGTGATTTTCATCCTGAGCCCATAGGCTTTGAACTCAAATGATAGGTGCAGTGCACGTGATGAGAAGCATACCTCCTCCAACATGTTGTTATTAGTTATAACCCATTTCGTTACATATTACCTATTCGATTGTAAAAATATTAGATTATGATGATTAGGAAACTTTTCTTAAATGAATATAAGAGAATGTAATAGAAGTAATTAGACAATGATTTATCTTTGATTGTTTAATTGGAGATCCCCCTCCTCTTGAATTAGGAATTCTACCCTCTTCACACTATTTCTTTGAAAATTTTCCGTCATTCTCTCAACCCACTCTCTTCCTCTTTCTTGGAAGAAAATCAATACAAAAGAACTGAATTGTTTTCTTACACTCTAATATTACAATGGTCATCCTTTCTAACTTCCGTTGGTAGATTTCATCTTCTGATGAAATCCTTGTGTTATTTGCAGGTTCCTCCAGCTGAGTTGGAACGTTTGCTACTCTCACACTCAGAAATTGCTGATGCTGCTGTTGTTCCGTACTTTCTCAAACTTTCAATTTTCTCTGCTTTTCCATTTGGTGGGAGGGGTGTGACAGTTCCATGTTTGCGTCTCTGCTTCTCTAATCCAGTTGGCAATTAATTGAAAAGCAGAGTTTTATTGCTGGAGAGTAGTATAGAAACCAGTTTATCTTGACAAAGATTCAATCAAGATTTTTAACGAGCCATATTTGAATGCTATTTGCATCCTTAATCAATGCCCTACCCATCAAACTAGAAATAAAATGTGAATGGGACCTATGGAATCGGACAGGTTTTATTTTTTAAAGAAATAGAAATTAAGATAATTTATTTTTAAATAATTAAATTATATTTATCTATTTAAAAATAAATGACCTAGATCTAGAGAATAACTTCCTCCATCCTGCTTGTCTTGGGACCCATGAGTGTTCTCCCTTTTGGGTCCTTCTAACATTTAATCTCTTTGAGTAGTGTGTGAAGGATTCAACAGGCAAAAAAAAAGGTGGACTTGTTCAACAGGTGGACTTGTTCTGTGCCTGGTAAATGACCAAAGACTAGCGAAAGGACCGATTTTTAGCCTAGATTAATTATATAGGTCTATCTAGAGGTCTGGCTTTGTGGCCTATTGGCTCTAGATTTTGTCCTCCACCGTTCCCCCTCTTTCCTTTGAAGATACTAGATGTAAGTCTAATCAAAATCCCAATTATATTTTGTAAAGGTGTTCAAAGGAGATTTATGGGCTGAGCCCTACTAGTTATAATTATTGTTGAGCCTAATTTTTTTCTTTTTTGCAAAATAGGTGGATAGTGTGCAATACTTTTAATATTATAGGCTCTGTAGAGTGTTGAATGAGCACAGTTTCATACCTACAATGTTATTAAGAATTTGTTTTTATAATTTGAAGCTACAATCTCTATACCATAACAGAACTGCTTTAACACAACTACCGACATAAAAATTATGCCATTCAAATCTACAATTTTCTCAAGTATGAGGGGGGAAATCCTCTACCAAGTGATCAAAACTTGATTAAATGAGACCTTATCAATGAAAGACCTTAGAAGTGGGGTTTATAATTTTAATTTTATTATTATTTTTTATTTTTTCCCATGCAAATAAAACTCTATTCAGTTAATCTACTGACGACAATCTTGTATTGTTGAATGCAGTTATCCTGATGAAGAAGCAGGGCAAATTCCTATGGCTTTCGTAGTCAGAAAACCTGCAAGCAGTATAACTGGAGCTCAAGTCATGGATTTTATAGCCAAACAGGCATGCTTTCTATTGTTTACTTGTCTAGCCAGTGCTCAATGCTTGCTTTCTGCTACTGTCACACCTGGTTAGAAATTTAAAAAATCAATAACAGTAAAATAATAAACAATAATACAATTAAAAATATTGAATTAAAAAGTGGTAAAGAAGTACAGTTTTTATTATTTTCAACGAATAGGTTTACATAATGAGTTTGACCACTGCAAATTGTATTTTTTTGATTAATTTATCCTCCTTTAATAATATTGAATTAATAGTCATTCGATGAAAAATCATTTGAATATTTCCTATCATTAAAACGTATAAATCCAATCACAAAAAAATTTAACTAAAAACAAGTGAGTATTTTATTTGTAAGAATTTGAATCAATGGTAATGATAGAATTTTTTCCTACCATTTTTAAACATTTTTAGTTCAAACACCATATTTGTAGCATAACTGATGGGCTGCGGGTAGTAAATCATTTGGAGACAAATATTTCCTATGGGAAGATTAAAACTATTGCGGAGGAAAATAAATCCTATAGTCCGAAGTGGACTGACTCCTCAGAGGTATCATAGTCAGTGGATGATATAAAAAAATTTAACTAAAAACAAGTGAGTATAAAAAAGAAGTTATCTATTGTAAGAATTTACTAGGCCCCTTATGGCTATAGTATCATCTCAGCAAGATTGAGAGAGCAATCTTGAAGAGAGTAAAAGGGTTATATGATAATGAATGAAAAGAAAAGAATTTTTTTCCTACCATTTTTAAACATTTTTAGTTCAAACACCATATTTGTAGCATAACTGATGGGCTGCGGGTAGTATTAGGAAAGTTAATATATACGTAGTCCCTATAATGTACAGAGACTATTTCCTAGTAATAGATCCATTAATTTTATGTCATTGTAGAGCAACTTTAACTATATGCCAAGCAATATGCACTGTGGCTCGACTACATAATTGAAAATATTAACTAATATTTCTCGATGCTAGAAAAAAGTCACATATTGACCAATAATACAAATATGTACAGGTAAAATATTTTATAAATGTAAATTTACACATTTTAATATTTTAAGTATTCTAGGAAATCTAAATTTACAGATTTTATGAAGATAAAAAACATACAAATGTAAAAAATTTGGGGGCATCTTACAATAACTTAGAAGGCATTGAAATTAATTTTGATAAAATCAACTAGAATTCATTAAGTAAATAAATAAATGATGAAATTTTGGTATTTAATCCATGTTTGTCATGTTCATAGGAAAAGAATCTAAGGCCCATGGCATTTGATAATATATGTTATTTGACATTAATATGGTTATAATTGAAGCTAATATTTATCATCATTAGAGATGATGATAAAATTTGAGACATTAGACCAGAGTGATATGTTGACTAGTTCAGAACTCAGCACGACCCGAGTTCCCATTCGGACTCAAACACTGAGTCTCAGATGTAGTAACTCAACATGAGTCATGCCCGAGTTCATATCATCACTCTCTTTTCTTTTTTACTTTTTCCTTACAATGTCCATGGCTTTCCTTCCAAATTTGAAGTTGCTATATGCACGAGAAATCGTCCTGTGAAATTCCAGGTTGCTCCGTACAAGAAGATACGCCGTGTATCTTTCATCAACTCCATTCCCAGAAATCCTTCTGGCAAAATCCTGAGGAGAAGGCTCGTAGATCAAGCTCTATCCGACATGCCCGCAAAATTGTGAAACCGGTCCACGTGCAAGTTGCTCCGCTAACACATACGGGCTAACACAGCGTGTTAGAACAATTTGAGACATTACAATCAAATTTATAGTCATCAGTTTAATTCTTATCACTCCGTGTTTATAGTTATGGAGTGCATACCGGTCGTGAACAAGGCTAACCCATGTAACAAGTTTAATTTGGCTGGTTTTTTTTTTTTTCTTTTGGTTTGGAATGTGTTTAGACTTGCCAAATTCTTGAACTTGATGAATTTTCTAATTGTTTTTTATTTGCTGTGAAATTTTATTATTGAATTATCATATTATTTTATAATTTAATAATATAAAATTAAACATTAATAATATGATAAAGTATACAATTTCGTTTTTGTTATAGAAATAAGAATCTATTTCTCTTCTATTACCCTAATTTTTCTTATATTTTAATGTGAAAGGTATGAATACAAATTTTATTGTGAAATAACAATTATTGATTTTTGTTAAGAAATAATTTTAAACTTTTATATTAGTAATCACATAAAACCTACCTAATTTCAGCTTAATTAATTTTTAAAGATAACAGACACATCAATTCGATTAAATAAGACAAAATTGAGAAACTATGTGAGACCACAAAGCAAAATAACCCATGGAAGATAAATGACGTCATATATTATATATTAAATAGTTGGAAAAAATTTTTATAATATATAATATATTTTATTTATTTATTTATTTATTTTATATAATTTTAATTGTATAAATAAATAAAAAAGATGACACGTTATTCATTAGTGTTTAAAGGATACTATAAGTAGTGTTGGAAAAATTTTGATATTATCATTCTCTTTTGATTAGAGTCCAGAGGAACAACAAAAATACATGCAAATTAAATAACAAATTGTATAAGTAATTTTATATAAAAAATCATTTTTAAATAAAGTAAAAAATTAATAGATTTTACATTTAAAATTATCTCTACTATTAAATCTAATTATAAATAACTCTTCAAGTAAACTCACTCATAACACACTACAAGTGTTAAGTTGGGTTACATTTAACCCGAAACATTATGATTATATAATATATTATAAACACATAAATTCTAATTATAAATAATTATGAAAATAATTAAAATAAAAAAATAACAAGTAATATATTTTTTATAATAATAAAAATAATATATCCATAATTAATGAATAATAGAATACAAATAAAATATCAAACACATGGTCAAAGATTTGCTGCCATCTTTTCTCTCCTTTGTGGTATTCTTTGTAATATCCCATATTGGATGGGGAGGAAAACAAAGCGTGCCTTATAAGGGCGTGGATACCTACCCCTTGTGGATGTATTTTGGGGGCGATGGAGGCCGTTTGTTAGGAATAAAATTGTGCGCCTGTGTGGTAAAGTGGACAATATTCACAAGCGGGTGCTCGGGGACATTACAAATGATATCAGAGACGGGATCCGATTCGGTGTGCCAGTGCGGACCTGAGCTCCCAAGGGGAGTGGACTGTGATATCCTACATTGGATGGGGAAGGAAACGAAGCATGCCTTATAAGGCGCGTGAATATTTTTTTCTTGTGGACACGTTTTGGGGCGGTGGGTAATCTCATATGAAACAAAACGTGCGTACTGTATTGGTAAAGTGGCATAATATTTACAAGTTGGTGCCCATGGACATTACATTCTTGACATTTAAAATGGCTCTTTTCTAACCTAACTTAACATGAAGTAAATATATCATAAATATTAAATTTAAATATTTAACAAAAAATAAATTTTAAAATTAGATATAATATAAAATTTCTACCATATTTTTTCATTTGTTTATAAAGTATTATTTCTAATTGGATTGCTTCATCTTTCGGTGATGCTGTAATATTGTGTCCCTTTGACCAAAAAAAAAAAAAGTAAAATAAAGGCTCCGCACCGTCTTAACTTTCAAGAGAATTCACATATAGAAAAATTAGGCTTTAAGTAAATAATTTTTAATTAATTAATTAATATAAAAACTAAATAAATTATTAGAAATTATTTTATTTAATGGTATCCCCAGATACTTCTAGAAAAGGGTGGTGTAGATTCCAAAAATAAAAAGTGCTGGTGGGTCCGTAAGTTGTGGGCCCATTGTTTGATAGTCATGTCATTTAGAATAATTAAACTTTTGAACAATTGTATTTGTCAAAATTAACAGATTAAAAAAATACTCCATCTCTTAAATAAATAAAATTAATTATTCTTAAAATTATAATTATTAATTTAAAATAAATAATTATAATTTAATTATTTTAAAATAATTAATTTTTTAAAAAATAAATTAAATTTTAATTATTATAAATAATTAAAATATAAAAAATAAATACTTTTTATCTCTATAAAATAATGGAGCCATCCCAAATTCCTATATTAGTCACTTTTTAAAATTCATTTGAATAGACTAATTTGTTCAAAAGTATAACATTTTTTCATCCAATTAAATTATATATTTTTACCTAATTTATTTTTCAAAAAATAAATTTATATTCATCTAACTTAATAAATTTAAAATATTATAAGACATAAAATTCTGAAAATTTATTATTTTATTGTTATGTTAACGCGTAAATTTATATTTTCATATTTTATTCCATAAAAATATTATTTTTAAATTTATTTAATCAGATATTAAATAATTCATACCATTTATCTTTTATTTTTTTTATTAGAATTAAATCTCTCGTATTCCATCTTTATTTTATAAATACAAGATGAAAAAGTCAGGCGTGTTACTCACTCCGCATGGCCGGCGCCGCCTCCGAGAAAGGCTCCGTTCAAATTATCTGGAGTCAGATTTTGACTATATGCTTTACTTCGCAACAAAGGGAGCCTAAAACGATGTCTGAGTATTTCTGGTTATCGCTTGGATCAAAGCTCCGACGGATCCTTAACAACGGAGCAGCTTGGTTTCCATTGATGGCGATCTGAGGTGGGATTTTATTCAATCGACGTATCTCTTCACTTTCTCGGCTGCTACATCTTTGTTCGCATAAAGCTAATACTTGTCCACCTCTTGTAGATATATTTAATCGTGGGCTTTGATTTCGTCGTGCGGTCTTCTAGGGTTCTGCACTCTGATTTCCTCTTCCTCTCTCTCACTCGCTCCCATTCATGGCGGTTTCGAGCACAGAAGAACTGCTTCTAGAACCACCAAGAGATGGTTCACCGGAATCCGAGACGCCAGAGCTCGACCGATCTCTCAGGCGCCTGGAATCATTCCTCCGATTGTTCGGTTTCTGTCAGTACTTAGCCCTTGGCTTTTCTCTCTCCTGGCTCTGTTTCATCGCCGTCGGTATTGCTGTTCCGGTTCTCGTAATCGAATTCTACCTCTGCTTCGATCTCTCCAACTGCGAGAAGTACGAAGTCAAGAAATTCGAGCTTGAGATCTTGATCTGCGAAGCTATCGCTGCCGCTATCTCTTTGCTATGTATTTCGCATAATTTGAGGAAATATGGAGTCCGGAAATTCCTCTTCGTGGATCGGTACCACGGTGGCTTGCTCCGATTTCGCGACGCGTATATTAAGAAAATCAATGTAAGCAGTCTGTCTTGCTCTCTGGCTTCTAATTCCTCTTATTTCTCTTTTATTACCTGCTCATTTGTTTCATGATGAATATTTTATTTTATTTTTTTATTATTAAAAAATTATTAATTTAAACATTTATATTCATACAATATTTTTTTTTCCAAAATATTTCTGATATTATTTTAATAGATTTTAAATTAATAATAAATGAATGGTTATAATCAGTTTTATTTGACCTGAAAATTCAAATAAAAATAATTATAATGAATTTTTTGCTCTCTGTCGTTTTCTAATTACCTTCTTTTCTTCTTCCACTTGTTCTGCTTCTCTCTCTCTTTCTTTTAATCTGACTTGGAACACAGTGTTAGACTGATAGAACCAATCTAACGAATCAACTATCAAATACTAATAATTTAATTAATTTTCAAAATCTGATTCTTGAAAGTAGTCTAAGCTGATTTAAATAGAAGGGTAGCAACCAAAGCTAACAACTTTGATTAATGGAGAGAGGTGATGGTTAATTAATACATCATTAAGGGAGACCAATGCTAGCAATTAATAATAAACCAAAGCTAGCAATTAATACATGATAATGAAGGAAGGGAGACAACTTCATTAAGGGAAAAAGGTGGTAGCAGCCGGGGAGCATAAAGGGCAGCCGAGTGGAAGGAGGCTCAAGGAGTATTAATGGAGCCGTGTGCATCATAATTATATCCAGTGAAAGTGATTAGTTTGGTATACAAGAAATGATATTACTGAACTATTTGCGCATGCTAAGCAAACATGTTTCTTGGGACATTGTTGAGTCTTTCTTGCCATTCCTTCCTCTCCCCTTCCCTGTATCTTTACTTTTAGAATCAGCATCATCTTCTTAATCTTCCTTTTTCAAACCTAATTTCTGTTTAACTTGTTTATGAATATGAACTTGAAATTGGTGAAATGTCTGTACCAACAGAAACAGTACTACAGTAGCCCATACGCACAAAAAACACTTAGCCCTAGATAATTGATTTACTTTTCAGTTTATGTTTTATTTCATTAATTGAGTTCCAAGCTAGAGAAAGTTAATAAAATTGATGGGTGCGTTAGTAATGGGCTGGCCCAAGAAAGAGGAATAACCCAAATCCACAACGGCCTAATTTGTGCCTGGACGGTTAACGTTGACTGGACGAAAGGCTAATGAGCCAAGAGTAGGACGGACGACTAACTCTTGAGACGGTCAACGATTCCGTTGACCGGAAACAAGACCAGTTGACCGTCTGAAAACCAGGTTATAAGTGGGCCAAGCCTTGTTTAGTCCCACACGTTCGCCCTCGACCAGCAACGGTCTTTTTCCCTGATTTTGCACTCTCCATAGAAGGCAATCTCCATTATAACATTTGCTTCTAGGATCGATGCACATCCCTGAAGGAAAATGCCAGAATTCTTCTCTTGTCTGCAGTAAACCTTAACGGTTACAAAACGCAAAGGGAAGGCAATCAATCCAAGCGATCGTTACTGCCATTAAAGCTCCACGCTAGAAATGGTAGTGATCCTAGTAGAGGGGAATCAAGCCTTTCTATCCAACGAAGGCAGCCCAGTACAACAACTATAAAAGGCCATGAAGTTCTCATTTCAAGGCACGCTTTTATTTATCGGCAAAAGCCTTCTACAGCAAAGCTCTCACGCTCCCATTTGCCCACAAAAACTCTTTATTGCAAAGTTCCCACGCTTTCAGAATACTAACGCTCTCTCTCTCTCTCTCTTTGTCATTGCGTTCCTAGCAAACACGGTGCTAAGAATCAACGCTTCTCACGAACCTCCAAAACCTTTCTCAACGAGAGCACTCTACCATCACGAACGCTCTCTGCATTCTCATTGCATCATTTTATTTTCACCTTATTAATTCGAAGGCCGATTTCTAACTTGAGTGTCGGAGTATTTACGGTGGGACAACTTTCTGCCGTCACCTGATCTCTTGTTTGTAGTTGTGGTGTGCATGATCCAAACTCAGTGACTAAAGCCAGATTTAGATGATCGATTTGATCCGAACCTGTTCGAAGTTTGAATCCATGACGCATCATTAGCGCTTATCTATGGGAAGCTTGCAAAAAGGCAACCACTTTTCTCCACTGTCAATCTCTCAACTTCACCTTCTAACTTAATACCGTCAATCAGAATGGTGAACACAAGAGTATAAGCTAGCGAACCCGCTAGGGATATGATCTCGCCGACTAGGACCACGTTGTTGGTATCATGGTCAACGGGGTACCCGCCCCATTTTTTCAGAATTTGACAGAGCAGATAAGCAACATGAATCAAATGCTCAAGATACTCTGCTAACGCCAGGAGAACCCATCGCAGGGGGCTCCGCTCCCAGTGGTCCCTAATCCGGCCTCCAGGAAAGGAGGCCAGAAGAAGAAGAAATCGGCCAAGAAGACTAGGAAGCTGGCCAACATTTAGACCTCGGAGGCCTCACACGCCCAAAGTCGTCCAAGACTTGAAGGACGTTTGGGCAATAAGACTTCGGCGGAGAGTCCAGAACGAAGGAGCCCCCGATACTCTCTGGTAGAGACTAGGCCCCAGGCTCAGGAGGGAGCCTCCTAGGTTGTTAGATCCACTGGTGACAGTAGTCGGCCGGCTACGCGTCACCCCAGAGAAAGAACGGAGTTGAGGACTTACCTCAACTCCAAGAAATCAGACGACACCACCCGAGCAGATCCAAGGGTGGAGAAGATCTGGAATCGCGTGTTCAAAGATGACAAACACGCTATAGATCTGGACAAATCTCCCTTCACGGCGGAGATCTTGAACCGTCCCATGCCAACAAAGTTCAATATGCCAACCCTTGACTCTTACTATGGAAGTGCTGATTCTATGGATTACTTAGATCATTTCCGCACCCATCTGAGTCTACAAGGGTTGGAGGATGTGGCAATGTGCCACTGCTTCCCTCTTACACTGAAGAGAGACGCCCGCATCTAGTTCCATCACCTCCCATCAGATTCAATCCGGAGATTCAGGGAGCTCACTGATCTCTTCTTGGCATAGTACGCCTCCAGCCGCTAAGAAGAGAAGTAGTCATGGCATCTCTCCCACATCAAGTAAAGGCAGGGAGAGAATCTTCGAAAATTCCTGGATCGTTTCGTGGCAGAAGTCAGACGAATTCCCAGGCTCGCAGAGGAGATAAAGCTTGGCAGTTTCATCTCCATGGTGACATACGGGGACTTCTTTAGGCACTTGGCGCACAAGAATCCCCAGACTTCCTGGAAGCGGAATCTATCACCGGGTTTACGCAATAGTAAAAGAGGCCAACAAGGCTAAGTGTCCCGAGCAGACCAAACAACCTCGCTCTTTCTCGGCTGAGGGAAAGAAGAAGTACAGTGGCAGCAATCACCCCCGCAGAAAGAACCACAGGATCGGAGCACTAGAGAGAAGGGATAACGGGCCAATAAACCTGACACCCCTGAGCGACACTCATTCCAATGTCCTCATGCAAATCTGTGAGGAGAACTGCTTGTAAATGTACATGTTCTCAATTAGTAAAAAAAGTATTTTTTCCATTGTACTGTGTTATCTTTTCTTTCCTTTTTCTGTTCTATATGCATGTGTTTATGTTTACAAGACTATATAAATGACCTAGACTGCCCTAAGTCGGATGCATTTTCACCCGCTCATTATTAAACCTTGGTAATCCAGGCCATCCATAAGCGATTATATCTAAACCCTGGTCATCTAGGCTACCAATAAGTAGTCGTATCTAAACCCTAATCATCCAAGCGGTTCATTAGTGATTGTATCTAAACCTTAGCAATTCGGGCGGCCCATCGGTGGTCAAATTGAACCTTGGTTATCCAAGTGGCCCGTTTGCGGTCAAAATCTTAGGGGGCTTAAATAGCACATGTGGCGACTTCCTACACATGGAGATAACGTGGATAGTCAACGACGGTCAACAGGAGCAAAGCACTCCTTCCGAAAGCTGGCCACCAGGTCCACACTCGGGCAGTGCCATCAAGCCTCTACTCATGAGCGAGTATTGAATAGGTTTGACACTACAACAAGATCAACCTTGGTGTCTTCACCAGGATTTAAGTCTATCAAAGAGCGCTGCTGTAATAACGGGTCTTAACCTTTGTAAGACCCTCCATTAATTACCTTACATAACTAATGCCCCAATTTACATATAAGATTCTACAGAAATTTTGATAGAATTTTCTCTATAATTTGACGAAAACCAAAATTTATAACCTGCTTAAAATAACATGTACAAAACATAAATAATATCTAGACCTTAATGTAATCCACCACCTGTTCACAAAACATCACAGGATCATCGGAGGCCATATCATCCATGGCTCCTTCGCCACAACAATTTCCCATCCACAATGACACTGCCCAAAAGAGGGATGCCTTTCTAAAACCTGCACAAAACCCAACAAGATAGCGAAAGCAAAACCAAATATCTGCGGAAGCATTAACATCATTCCAAAATGAACATAATACGCTACAGTTTTATCATTACATAAGTTTCCATTACAAAATTGAATATTTACTTTCAAAGCTATCAAAGTTCTATGGTTTACTCCAACGACTTTAAGACTCCTTAGGCCGCTTTAGTTAACTCCCAATCACTCCTACTTGTTCTGGTAATAGTTCTACGGTTTCATCTGGAGGAAGTAAAATCAATAAAAGTCAGTCGAAACCCAACAATGTACCTTTAAAACATGCAAATGTAATGATTTTTCATAGAAAATTATAATTATAGTAAAGAAACATGTCATGAAAATCATCAGAGAACAGTAATGCTCATGAAATCATCAGAATACAAAATGCATATAGATTCTTGTACACTTCTTAATTAAACATGAACATGTGCCATTTATTATTATTTGATTCAAAATTCCACTTATTCTTCAAAAGCCTAGGTTACTATCGGAGGACCTAGACTAGTAGACCCTACTAGCAAAGAGGGCAAATAATCGAGGATAGATTGTATTCAATCCACACAATTAAAGGCCAAAGATTCCAAAGTTACGATGATCCATTGTTTTGAAGGTTCCAAAGGTTTCAAAGTTCTCTATCATCTGATTACATCTTGAGGAGGGACGGACTACGTATCACTCCATGGACGGAGTTATCCCTAATTACCACCGTAACGTTTTAGAGTATCCTGGAGAACCTTACCTGATTGAACATCAGTACTAGGTCCAATTTCTCTACAAAATTAGCTTAACTTAGGGCCAAAAGTTCATATTTCATAGTCAAAATTTCCTATTTTATAATCGGAATCCAACATATCCAAGGGCCAGTCCAAAATTCATACATTCAGTCTTCCAATTAATTTTGAAGGGCTGTCAAAATTTCATAATATAGTTCTGTGCAAACCTTATCAGTTACAATTTGTTTATGAACATTAACAAGGCACCAAATATCAATTTTAATGCAAAAATTTAAGATTTTAAAACATAAAACCCTAAAATTTCGTTCTCAGTTTTTGGGTAATGGATTAGACATGGAGCTGGGCGCACAACATGATCCAAACAGAAATTTTAAAGCCAAAATCCATGATAGTCATCAACATACATAAATTTAGCGGTAAAATCATACAAAACATACAATATTCGCAACAAATCGGAAGGGGCGAGAGTTTTGAAGCTTAAACAACAAAAATGGAGATAAACGAAACGGTAAAAACGAAAATAACGTGTGAGATACACTTGCCTGAGCCTGTTCTACTATTTTTCTTACTCTAATAGAAGTGAAATGGCGGATTTTTCCCTTATTTTCTCTTCTCCTTTTCACCTCTTTGCTATTCATGCTGTTGCCCCTCTTTCTTTCTCTCTCTCCCTTTTTCCTTCCTTTCCTTTCTCTTTTTTTTATAACGCAAAATGAAGCTTTGAGAATTCTTCGGGAAGCTAGCTCGAGCGCTTAGGCAGAAGCAGGGACTTGCATCGAGCGCATGGGTTCTGATTTTTGTCTGGGCGCCGGTGCCCTAGGGGGCTTAATTTCGCCTCTAAATTTGATTTTCCACATTTTTCCTTAATCCATTTACCCTAAACTTACTTATTTTAACTTAGTGACTAGAGATTATTGTTTTTGAAATCGGGATCTCACAGCCGCAAACGTCTCAACTAAGGCAAACGGTCAACTTGCGTGCAACACACCAAGTCGGCTGGTTAACACAACAGCAAGTGATTGAAAAATAGCGAAAAGGCAAAGACACATAATATCAGTAAAATAACCATTTTATTGATTATGTGCACTCATAATTACAACTTTCAAAAGCTTAGAATACAAAATCTAAGGAGGTGCAGAGCTCCCAGGAGGAGGCGGTGGTGGCCATTAACCACTCCGAGGACTGCCCCATGAGACTCTCACAACGCTGGGCAGAACGGTTCAATTGGTCAAAATACTCCATTGAAAAGCTAGGGTCAACCAACCGTGCAATGCGTCGGAAAAGGTTGACACCCTCCCATAATCATGCCACCAACATATCAGAGACCTCATAGGGGCGTATACGAGTGGTCAAATCATTCTCCAGTATGGTCAATCGGTCCGCGAGCTGATCAACACGCCTCACCGCCCGGTCAGCCTCTTCTTTTAGCCGGAGGTTCTCCCCCTTCAGCCTTTCTTTCTCCTCCTCTAGACTCGACAGAACAGCAGCTCTTAGTTGAGCGTTCTCCTCCTTCAGTCTGGCATTCTCCTCTTCTAGATTGGACAACATAGATTGGAGAGCAGCCGTATCCTCCTAGTGCTCCACCTTTAGCAACTCCAATCCCTCCTTGAACCAGGCGATCTCCTTGTCCCGGTCGGAAATCACCATGTCCTGCTGGTACAGTCCTTTGGTGACCACACTCGCAATTTTCTCTCCCTACAAAAATGCTAAGTGTCAACAACGAAAAGAAAAAAAGAGAAGATTGCAAAGGTTTACCTGCCAAATTTTACACACCAGCCTTACTGGTCTCTTGCGAGTCCTTGGCCTTGGCAGCAGAGGACTAGAAACGGTGATCTCCTAAACAGGCCCAGCAGTGGCCTCCGCCGCAGACTCCACCGACAACTCTGCCATAAAGTCCACCGCCTCAACATGCTGTTTGGCGGCACACTCCTCCGACATCTCTACAACAAAGCCCATCGTCTCAGCAGGCTCTCCAGCGGTAGGTTCCTCCGTCAGCTCAGCGCTAACACTAACCGCCAATGAGGGCTCTTCGGCTGTTGGCACCTCAGGCACCTCGTGAGGCTCACTAGCAGCAGGCTCCTCAGATAATCCAGCAACCTACACCACAGGAGGCTTTGTAGGTGCCTCCAAGAGCTCTCCAGCAGGCGTCTCCTTAGGCAACTCAATGGTCCGCTCTGCTGAGGTCTCCACAAGTGGCTCTGATGGCACTAGGTGCTCCGGCTATGGTAAAGCTAGAACGGTGTTGCTCACAGCGGAGCACAATTTGGCCTTATATGCCTCAACAGCAGCCTTAACTCCACCCACACGGGAGCTATCTCCAACTCCAGCGACCTGGCCAGCTAGAACATTCTCCGGCTCAGTGGAAGAAGAAGAAGAAGGTATCACCGTCACTGTCTTCTTTTGCCTTGGACTTTTGGAAGACTCCTCATTGAGTGGCGCTCCAGCAGACCCAATCATAATGGCGCCTGCCTTCCTCTTGCGGGAGGGCACCTTCATCTTCTGCTCCATGGAAGGAAGTCCCCAAGGTGCCTTTTGGCCTCCACACGAGAGACCAGGTGGTATCTCCGGAACTCAAGAGGATGGTCGTCCACCAGCTTGAAAAGCGGCTCCATAGTTTTGGACTCCTCGTCCGTGGGCGTCCCAATATAAATATCAGGCACCCTGTCCCAATCCCTAGCCAAGGGCCAAGACTCATCCACGTGAACGAAGAAGAACCGATTTTTCCAGTTATTTAGATAATCTTACATGGCAGTGTTTATCTGAAGTCCTCATGGGGCCAAGGAGATCCACTTTGTTCCCTAGTTGAATTTAAATATCACTCTGACCACCTCCATTGTTAGCCGCTTCGTATGCTTGATGAAGAAAATACAAAGAGTACACAAGTAACGCACAGCATCGGCGTGAAACTGTGCTATGGGGACCTGAAGAGCGGTGAAAATGTCCAGCAAGTCATCAGGGACTAGGGAGACGCAACCCACTCCTCAAGTGGGCCTTGTAGACAGTGATGCAGCCCTCAGGTAGAGAGCACGCCTTGTCTTCCTTGTTTGGAACTCGGAAGACGATCTCCTTTGGAATGTTATACTCGACGTACAACTCCTTCACATCAGTGGCTCTGAGAATGGAAGCAATCTGGGTAACAGAGGAAGCCATGAAAATGGAAGAAGGAAGATAACATAACACTTAGAAATTTTCAGCGAAGAAAGTTGAAGGAAAGCATGGGAAGTTCGAAAAATAACGGACGGACTACTTAAAGGAATGTGAGCGCCGAAGAAGGAGAACCATCTCGTAAACGTGCGCCCATCATTGTTGACATGTGTCGCTTCCTGAACGGGTGCAGTCGAATCAGATTCTGTAGCGCATTAATTACCGGGATCGTAAATTCACTTCATGCAGACACATGACCATCTTTTCGACTAACAGTCCGGCGGATGATGGCACGTCGTTTCAACTCTCACCAGTTCTCCGGATTTTGGCTTAGACGGTCAACGAATCCAGTCAACACTTCCTTCAGAAGTTCTCCGGATCTTGTCCTAGACGGTTAAAGAATTTGTCAACAATCTTCTCAGCCAGTTCTTCAGATCTTGACTTTATGGTCAATAACTACAAGCAGCGCGATCAATAGACCAAGAGTCATTGCCAGCATCCTCACCAAGTCACCTCAGGCATATGATCCATCCACTCGCATCCCATCTTGAACATGTTGGAGGTCGGAGTCTCAGACCACCAGTATAGGGGGCTAGTGATAGGTATGGCCTAAGAAGGAGGAACGACCTAAACCTACAACGGCCCAATTTGTGCCTGGACGATTAACGCCAAACGTTGACCGGACGAAAGGCTAATGAGTCAAGAGCAGGACGGACGACTAACTCTTGAGATGTTCAATGATTCTGTTGACCAAAAGTAGTACCAGTTGATCGTCTGAAGACCAGGCTACAAGTGGGCCAAGCCCAATTTAGTCCACACATCCGTCCTCGATCAGCAACGGTCTTCTTCCCGATTTCGCACTCTCCATATAAAGCAATCTCCATTATAACGACTGCTTCCAGGGTCGACGCGCATCCATGAAGGAAAGCCCTAGAATCCTCCTCCTGTCTGCAGTAAACCCTAACGGTTATAGAATGTAGAAGGAAGGCAATCAATCCAAGCAAAGTCACTACCATTAAAGCTCTACGCCAGAAAAGGGAACGATCTCAATAGAGTGCGGGAATCAAACCTTTCTACCCAAGGAAGGCAGCCTAGCACAACAATTATAAAAGGCCATGAAGTTCTCACTTCAAGGCATGCTTTCATTTATCTGCAAAAGCCTTCTACAGCAAAGCTCTCACGCTCCCATTTGCCCACAAAAGCTCTCTACTGCAAAGCTCCTATGCTTTCAAAATACTAACGCTCTCTCTCTCTCTTTGTCATTGTGTTTCCGGCAAACACAGTGCTAAGAATCAACGCTCCTCATGAGTCTCCAAAGCCTCTCTCAACGAGAGCACTTTACCATCACGAACACTCTTTGCATTCTCATTGCATCCTTTTATTTTCACATTCTGACTTGAGCGTCGGAGTGTTTACGGTTGGACAACCTCCTGTCGTCATCTGACCTCTTATTTGTAGTTGTGGTGTGTAGGATCCAGACTCAATAAACAGAGTTGGACTCAGACGATTGACTTGATCCGAACCTGTTCGAAGTTTGGATCCAGGACGCATCAAAAATGAATTGGGTCAGAACATCCAAGAGCTCGATAGTAGATTTGCCAATGTGTATAAAAATGCAGTTTATGAGAAAAATACAAGTATTTTAGACAAATATAAAAACTAACGTAAGGAATTTTCCTCTGGCTATCAAGATGTGGATTTTGCATGCTAAATTTAGTAATGGCAATTTCCCAAAATTATGCAAACACGTTGGCTGGATTTTATCAAAGCTGTGTTCTGATCTCAAAGAGATTGATTCAGAAGTGGGAAATGAGGAAAGTTTTGTGCTCAATGAGTTAACTATCACCCTTGATTTGGCAAACCTATCTTTTCATCATTCAAAGAACGTGACTGTTCAATTGTGTTTGTTTGTATAATGAGATCATCGTCACAGAGTTGATTACTCAAAGCTTATTGTGACATCCCCCCACCCCACCCAAAAGGAAGAAGGAAAATAACCCGAAATTGAATGCAAAAGCCAAAGAAAACTACAGAGTTAAGGACTAGTGAGCAGTGGCTCGAGCACGAAGGTTGAGAACAATTTTGTGTATGTGAGAGTTTTAGGTCATTAGTCTTGTATATAGCAACAAATGACCACCTGTGTATAATTGAGAAGCTAATTCCTGTCATTTTCATCCACCTGTTGCTTTTTCTTTTGATCTTCCACATATTCATCAAATTTCATGTGCAATACAAAATCCAACTTAAAAGCAAGTATACAATCAAGGTTTCAAGTTCATCACTCTTGAGTAGCTATTTTTGTGCTGACAGATGGAATACATGCATTCTGAATCTTGTGGTGTGCAGGTTTTTTTCTTGAATGCACACACTTTTTTTCAAGATACATTGATACACTTGTGCTAATCTCTGCACCTTTGTTTAGTTTTGTTGTGGAATTTTAACGTGTGGGTTCAATTTATTCAGGAGTTCTTTCGCTTGCTTGCCATATTAGGATTACCATGTTTCATTTTGAAGACATCACAGGAGGTTGTTAGGGTTATTTATTTAAATCATGAACCATTGTGGAAATCTATGGTGGCTTCTTTTGCATTGCTTGTTTCGTGGGCATATTTGACTACAATCTATCTCTCGGGTACTCTTCTGTTCAATCTGATATGCAATTTGCAAGTAATACACTTTGAGAACTACGGAAAGCTCCTAGAAAGAGATTTGGATGTCTCGGTTTATATTGAGGAGCATATGCGTCTGACTTATTATTTGTCTAAAATAAGCCACAGATTCAGAATTTTTCTTCTTTTGGAGTTCTTGGTTGTAACAGCCAGCCAATTTTTGGCTCTGTTGGAAACCACAGGGAACCAAGGGATCATCAATTTCATCAATGGTGCTGATTTTGCGGTAAGTCCCAGACTTGGTCTCACCTGTTTTCTATCTCAATAGAATATATATTCTTGATGATTGATAATGTTTCATGACAGATGTTTGTCCTTGAAAATTTAGATATGTAAAGGTATGCGTATGATATGCCCTTGATAATTATGGAGATCGACTGAAATGTCCAAGGAAAGAGTTGGCTGTTCTTTGTGTTCTTACTGGACTGCACACAGATTAGTTGTCTATAGTAGCATATTTCAATAGGTTACTGATTCCTTGCAATAGCTAATCAAGTTCCCAGTGATTCAACAACTTTAGGAAAGGCCTAATGAGGGAGGAGTGGAAGATGGAGCTCTCATCGCTGATTTTACATTATATGATGAAACATCTAATTGATATGATATATGAAGTTATAGGGATGTTTTGGTAACACCAATCGATTCTCACGGAACCCGCTAGTTTGGATGGATGAATGGGACATCTATTGACAGAATGGACGGTCAGACAGCAAAGGCATAGGATCACACGCACACAATAGAGTAAAATAAAAAAAGAAAATGAACACTAAATATTTTACGTGAAAAACCTCTTCTAAAATAAGAGAAAAATCACGGGAACACTTAATCCACAAATAAATCCAATGTATGAAATTTGGTTACATAAACCCGCACGGCAACACAAGCCCTTGAGGCGAAAATGAAGAATAGAGCACAAAGAACACACTTGTGTTTTCACCACTGCACTCTTTTCTTCCACTCTTTCTTTCCTTTATCTCATACAATACACTTCCACTTGCACACACATGTATTCTAATTGAAAAAGGACTTTTTGTCTTAAATTTTACAATCAAGTTTCGACTCGGTAAAAATAGCGGAAGCAGTAAAAATTAAATATTCAATACACGTAAAGAATATTTATTTCTAGATACTAACGATAATGATAAGCATGCAAAATATAAAAGATCATAAACAATAATAAAAGGCTTGATTTTTTGTGATAAAGGAAAAACTCGATACCCACGGTAATCGAGAAAAACCCTTCGAGCTTCAACGCCCAGGGAAGAAATGCACTATGAAAATCAACTTACAGACCGGGTGGTAGCGACGCGCTAACCTACCCTACTTACTCCCGTCTTGTAATCCCTACCAAGAAACTCCTTGAATTTACCTACGGTAATGGAATCGAACGCCTTCCGATCGTCACGTCAATCTTCCCTCTTTTGCCAATTGAATTGCCACACACGACCGGATCCCCCTTTTCAACGTACCGGCGTCACCAACGAAGATAGAAGGATAAAGGCAATAAATTGATAAAGAGAAAGTGGTGAGAAAATCGCTAGCACATAAAGCACAATAAGAAAATATTGGTTTTCTCAATTAGAACACGTTTGATGGAGTGGAAAATGATTTTCTCTCAAGTGGGACGACTCCAAAAATATTAATCAAGAGTTAGGGCAACTGATTATAGATGTATATTTATAGAGGGCTTGAAAAATGCATTCAAAAAAATTACACGTTACCGCAGCGCTCGAGCACGCGGTGAGCGCACATAAAGTTTCACGTGAAACCCTCGGTGTGCTTAAGCGGGGAGCAAGTGCGCAGCGAGCGGGGGGGTTGTTGGATTTTGGGCTCGAGCTCGCTACGAGCACATAGTGAGCACAGGGCTTCTGGATTTTGGGCTCGAGCTCACGGCAAGCGCAGTATTCCTGGAAGTTGGAACGGACAGGTACGGAAATATATTTCGACGAAACACAACCCGATTTCGGCACACGATCACATAGGGTTACAGAATATGCCAATTATAAAAATTACCCTAACACTAATTACAAAAAAATATATATATATCAATATACAAAGAACGAGCAACCATCCAAGCTATAAGATGGTTGGTGCACAGCCCCAAGACTCGCAGCAGATAGACGCCACGCCAGCAAAGCCGCACATGCATGCTCTGCAGTTTACTCGCCGTCTTCCAATGTGGATACGTCTTTCCAAAGGTCAATCTGTATGCCCACCGTAGAAGACGATGCTCAAAGATGTTCAGCATAAACGGTCAACGCCGTTGACCGTCTTCTTCTTTTGTCCGGTCAATGCCCATATTAACCGGACATCCGTCCTCCAACTAGCAATGTTGAGCAAGTCTTAAAGTCTTCAGCCATTCAACATCATGTTGATCGGAATATATAATTTGCCGGTTAACAAGTTAACCGGTCATTATTATCCGTTCAAAACTTCTTCTGCTTAAGCTATGCATAGTTCGCGGATACTTAGTGCATAGGTCCGCGGACTTTAGTCACACAAAAAAGTCTTCGTATTCTATCAATATCCTCGGACCACTAGGACTTTCACACGGGAGTAACCCCAACAACATCACACATCATCCAAAATTCTCCCTTAACCTCACCCATGAAGTCATGCCTTTAAAAGAGATTTAGTTAGAATTTGCTGCAGCAATGGAATTTCTTGCAAGCATCTTGAATAGAACAATCATAGCCTATGTCTATCTTACTATCATAAACATTCATGTCTTTCATGTGGCGAAGCTATAAGATTAACAACAAATTATTAGTTTGTCAGTGGCATGGGTGCTTCAATGATTTGTACTTGCATGTTTTTGAGTTGTTAATGTGTGATGTAGTGGTCACGTGTTCATTTTATAGACACAACCATATACATACATATACAATGCATAAAGTAATGTAAAACTATGTACAATAGATTCACTAGTGGTTACACACTTCCCTAGATCCAGACATACCAATAGTTTTCTTACACCGAGTTGCTCTTCTTTGTTTTATTATGAATGGGAGCCTAGCACAGTGGCAAAGTTCTCGCCATAGGACTTGATGGTTTTGAGCTCAGAGTGAAACAACCTCGTACATGATACAAAGACCAATTACAATAAACCCAACAATCTACATGGATCCTATGTATAGTAGAAATTTTATGCACTGGACTGCCTTTTTCCCTTTTAATGTTTATGAACCAGTGCCCTAATCGAATTTTGTTGGCTTCATCTCATTTTGTTTCATCACAACTATGGCAGGTCCTATCGATTGTTCAAGTTGTTGGAATCATTGTTTGCCTGCAAGCAGCTACCAAAATCACACACAAAGCTCAAGGTCTGGCATCAATTGCGAGCCGATGGCATGCGCTAGTCACAAGTAGCTCTACTGATACTAGTCAACTGGGAACCTCAACCAATGGTGGGAACATGGAACATGCAGATCTGTCAGTCCCAATAACTATAAGCTACTCAGAAAGTGACATCGAGGCGACCGACTATGTACCAACACCCACAAATTTACAGTTAGTTTCTTATATGTCCTCATACCATAAAAGACAAGCCTTTGGTACGTATACGACAAACGATGGTAATAATAGTGATCGTTATTACAATATACAGCCTTACGGCCAACATGTCACTATATATTGGCCGATACATGATACAATTGATATTTTCATAGTACATTTTATCCTACTTCACGAAAAAAATTGCTTTTGATATGACCAATATCAATATTTTCATGGTAATAGTGATCGTTATGTGCCCTTAAAATGATTTTTAACGTGAATATACTTCATGGCTAATAATAAATTGCTTGCTTTTGCAGTCATGTATATGTTGTCGAATACCGGCGGAGTTACCATATTCGGATGGACAATAGATAGGGCTCTTTTGAATACTATCTTCTTTGTTGAGATGTCTTTGGTTGCTTTTGTTCTTGGAAAGACTATAAGCTTCTCAACAAAATAATTTCCATAGAAAGAATTATCACCTGTTCATGCCGGAAAGCAATTTTACAGGTAAAAGTTCTTCATCTTTCTAAATCTCTCTGTTTATTCTCATCCTGTGCAACAAGCAAGCACTTTACAAGGTTGAGTCTGTTATGATTTCATAGCTTGAATGATGTAGAATCACTCTTTGTTCTGTTGAAAACAATCGGCAATGCCTGACAATTTTGATCTGGCTAAATGTTCTGGTTTGATACTATATATTCAAATCTCACTAAAGAGAATAATCATCATTCCTTATCAAAACTGCAATCAAACAATGTAATATCAATTTTCATCTTATTTCTACATGTTAAATATTCAATTCTCACCCAGCAACTAAACATAGTCTTAGGCTTCTTAGTTCCATACTATAGCCCACTCTGCACGCACTAAATCGATTCCCCCATTTACCCATATTTTTCCTATCTTGTTGCTCGGGTTTGTTATGATCATTCCAAATATTAAAATTCCTTAACCTTCCAATATTGGAGATTGTTTCAAAAATGATAGGAACTAAGATAATATTTCAATATGTTGTATATTGTAAGAATAAATCTTGACCATTGAAAAAATAAGCGTGAATAATATTTAAAAGAGGCATAACATAACTTTTGCTGTTGATTGTCAAAATGCAATCACAGCCACATTAAGCACTTCTTGGCGCATGAATTTTCTTCTTTATTGCCAATCATACCAATGGAAAACCGTGTCAGAATAGTAGAGTTGTCGTCAAAAAATTTGATAATTATGGATTTAAGTCGTAGAAACAGTTCTTGTATAATTCAACACTATTAGGCTTTGAATGAAATTCATTCAAATCTTTATTAGGGAGTTAAGTCTCGCCAAAATTGTAAGGATATTCTTTTTCAACTTAAGTTGTGTATTTAAATCACAAAAATATCTATTTATTTATCTGGATATAGAAATTTCATATGCTAAATTGCATTTTATTTGTCTTTGCAAACACATGTTTCTTTGCAGTAGCTGAAGGTTGGACTCGGTGGCTTAGGTCACCGAGCTGCACCAAAGAACTCGGTGGGAAAACCAAGACTCGGCAGAGTTGGTATGATAATGTAAAGAAGAGTTGGAACCTGGAAGGATAGTGTCATTTCAGCTGATCCATCCTTGTTGTAACGACGTCGTATCATATCAAATCCCCATCATCATCCAGAAAAAAAAAAAAAAAGGCCTTTTGGCATTATTTTTGGCATTAATCTGTTTTTTTGATGTACCAATCTCCATCCTTAGATAGAGATCTAATGGCAGAGATTTTAAATTAAAAAAATTTGTATTATAATTATCTTAAAAAAAATTTAAAATATTAATATCTATTAAATATTTAATCTAGTTGTAAAAAAATAAACTCCAAGAAATATTTGGATGGATTTTTTTAATTTTAAATTTTACCCATTAAATTTTTTTTTCTGACAGATAAAAAATAGATAAATTTATAAATATCAAATTATTTGATGATATCTTAATTATGATGAATAGGTATTAGCCAAACATTATTCTTAAACAAAGGTGCAAATTATAATTTGTTAGTTGCTTATTTACTTTTTGTCTCACAGATGAACTTCCCCTTTCTTCTCCATCAAGAAAGGATTTGATTTAATTCCATTTCATTTCTTTTGATATATCAAAGAAATTAAAATTAAGAATATAAATTTTTTCTAATGCATAACATGGGCATGTTAACTAAGATGGTCACAAGTCATTTAATTATCTACTATGAAAAAATTTTTAAATAATTTTTAATTATTTTTTATTATATCATTCTAAATTTGTTTTAATGTGCATCTTTTTTTATTCCCTAAAACTATAAATATTTTTTTTTTGATTTTTTTGGTATATGTCTTAAATACTAAATTATCTTTAATGTCACTTATTCATCTTATTTTAATAGGTGTAACCTATGTATTGATGGCTATCTATATTTTCTATCTTTATTCTTTAATGTAACTTCATATATCTATCTATTCTTATTTTTACAATGCTTAATTATTGTATATGTTATCCAATCAGCTAATTGATGCGACTTTAGATTTGGATTGAAAGATGGTCTGAAGTAACCACTCAACTAGTTCTTGGCAGGTTCAGTGAAGGAGATCTCTTCTCCGTTTCAATTTATATTGATTTTGTATACCACAACTAAAAAAATGAGAGATTAAAGAATTGACGGGATTCACTCTCTAACATATCTTTTGATACTAAAATCAGTAATATTTCTTAAAATATAAAAAGATGCAAAAGATAAGAGATATACTTAGGTGAAAATATTATTTGTGTCAAAAGTTACACTCGAAGTGAAGCGGCTTTAGATTTGATGGCACACTCACTAGGAGTGGTTTCAGATAGAAGAATAATTTAAGATCTCCTTTTTGAGATAAGAAAAAGTTATCACTAATATTTTGATTTCATAAAATATAATAAGTTTGAGAGTTATCTTACCAATTTTTTATTTCAATTTTAGAAACATATTACCACCACCAAATATACTTGACATATATAAATTTATTTATATTTATTAACGACCATGTAATAATCTCATATATTTTACATCATTATCTATGCAGCCAACTTTTTTAACTATAGATCTCCAGTAATGAAACCTATTATTTCTAAGAATATATTAATTATCGATTTTAATTTATAAATTATTTTATCTAAAACTGGTGAAATCATATTTAATTAATTTTATTTTCCTTTTATTTTAAACCCTTTTAACTTTTGAAACTTTAGTCTAATAATAATTCAACTTATTCAAGAAAACCTTAAATTAGCTTATACCTAAATAGTTCTAATTTTATTTCTATATTTTCTTTAATTTCTATCTATAATAAAAAATAATAATATCAACTGCAACAATATATGACCATAAGCCTCATCTTACACATCTTATATAAGTTTATTCATAATTAACATAAACATGTAATTACTCAAAATACAAGGGAGAATAGAAATTTTTTTTTCAGAGATTTTCCATTTGTCTGTGTAAATAATCCAACATTGATTCATACTTAATAATATCTTCACCACCAGGTCAGCCATCATCTGACCTAGGCCAGCCTAGTTGGCTATGGTCAATCTGGGGTTGGCTAGCCAGCGCTAGGGCAGGACTAACCTAGACGGTGATATTGATACCGGTGGGTTGGCGTAGCAATCAATTAAGGTTTGCATTCAGATGAACAACTGAATGAGGAGTTCGGATAAACTAGGTGCTTGTAGGGATGAACGAAGAATTCAGATGAATAACCATTCAGAATGAATAAAAAGTTCTCATGAACTAGAGGTTGAGAAAAACATTTGTTCAAATGAACAGAGTTCAAAGGAATGACTTAATTTAATCAGCTAGGCCCAAACATTCCAGCTTAGACAACTTGCTAAGATCACAAATCTATGATCATCTTACAAGTATTGTAGCAACACCTTAAAAAAATTAACCAGACAGGCCTGAAAAGTGATTGTTTGAGAATGTGGTTGGCCTCTAAAAATGTGCCTAAGAGGTGTGCCACTCGAGGTGTGCCAGTATGGGACACAGCTGGGGCAGCATTGATGCCAACAAAACAAGACCAAAGGAGGTGCCGACTTGGTGACTATGATGACCAAAGGTGTTGGCATGAGAACACGGCCTAAGAATACATTTATCAAGAAGGCACAGACCTAAAAAACCACATTCAATTAAAACTTGTTACAAATCTAGGTGTGCACACGAAAAGCAGTCAACCAGTTCAAATGTCTTTGTAACAGGAAGAGAATGCCCAGGAGTAAGGCAAGTGAAAAAAAAAACAGAGGGAGAGAGACATTAATATATACATACATGTAAAACATTTTTTCTTAATAATTTAATAGAAATACAAGATAGTTGCCTCCAATATAAAGATGACCTATCACTAGAAACACCCACTAGAGATAGTTCGCATCTCCTCCTTAGCAAATGGCCAAACTTGGCCACTCTACTAATTTCGTCTCAACAAGTGGAGGGCATACCAACTTAGCATTGGATGGATTTCCTGATAAAATTTCTAAACCCCTTACTCAAGCTTCATTTTATTTGAGGTATGCAGAAAACCAATTTCATAGTATGGATCATTACCTAAGTATCCGGACAACATAATTTTAAATTTCCGTTATCCAAATTGAACACACTAAAGGAAGAAAAGCATCCAATAATAATCTATAGGCAACTCACCAGGTGAAGTAACTCAGCAAATAAAAATATTAGACACTTTCTTATGGTACAATTTTCTTAAATATTAGACTTTCTCTTATCCTTTAAATAGTTAAGATCTGAAACTATGACAATACAATAAAATATTATCAAAATTTCTATGTTCCACCATTTTTAAAATGATAGCAATCGTTTGGAGAAAAAGGATGTTTGATATTTAGGAAGACCATAAAAGAATCTAATAATCAAAGCAATCCTAAGACGCAACCAAAAAAACTATAATTGACACGGCAAACATTATAATTAAAAAAAATGAAAATCATCAAACACTTTATGATCAACATTATTATCCTGTATCTTCTTCCCCAGCAGTTCCTTCCAGTTTCTCAACTGCAGAAATGCTAGATGACAGCCTGCAAATTCTGCAAATTTCCCAACAAAAACAGGGAAGCAAAGAAAAAAAGCCTCCACGGAAACTGCCGTTCCAGAAGAGAAGGAACTGCCAAAAAAAGAACCAATAGAATACGAGAATGCAAATTGCAGTATCACCGTCCATGCTAGGGGGAACAGCTAGCCCCCCCATTTTAGAATTATTTCATACTTTTGGTGGTAAGAATTTCTTCAGCTAATATTGTAAGATGGGTTCTACAAATTTTAATGTGTTATAATAAAACTCACTAAGTAAAGAATTTATTTTTTTTAAAAAAAAAAGAGAGATTATCATAATGGAACTCACATGGGGCTCTAGAAATGAAACACGGGTAAACACTTACCATGACAACTCTGATCGTCCGTGAACAGGCTATGCACTCTCTCATGAAGAAGAATCATCAATCCCAGTGTCCAAGAGGCATAGTTGCAACATGAGTACATTAAAAATCCAGCTTAGAGAAATAACAGAATGCTACCGTGGAGTGAAATGGTAGAGAGAAGCAAGAGTTACCAACATACCAGCCCAACTGCCACACAAGATGTTGGAACCTCACAAACTTGAGGACTTGGAGCTGTAGCTATTATTAACTAGGAGCCAAAAAATGACTATATAAATATAAAATCTAATCCAAAGGTGAAAACATATTAATGGTAAAACTAAATTGCTGCATTCAATGAGGAAATCCTGCCAATCACAACATTTTTTTTCCAAACATCACAAATACATCCTGAAAAGGTCATCCTCATCGCAAGGGAACAGCCCCTTTACCCTCCTCCATGAACAAAAGTCCCACAGCAACACAATCCCATGATTGCAGTGAAAGTTCGTAAAGAAAACAAGTTTAAGAAGGCCAATATAACTGCAGGGTTACATTTCCCCACTGGAAACACTTCTTGCCAAAATGGAAAATTTGAAGTGGAGAGATGCCCTATGCACAATATTGTTAAAGGCACATCAACCAAAAAATCCTAAACTCATAATTAAACTAGCAATAAAAGAATACAAATCATCTTCATTTACAAACTCCCAACAAAATAACCCCATATGCAGCTAGCTTGGCATACAGAGTTCACATTAATTCTCGATTCAGTGTAATTTGTAGCCTCATTTATTCAATAACATCAAACACAGAACCATGCCAAAGTATTATCGTTAAATACAAGTTCATTTTTGCGCAATCTCTATCCATTCTCTGATTAACCATTCATTATTTTCATCAATGCCATTTTTATAAATACTTGGTATTAAAAGTAATAGAATCATAAAAATCATCTTCATTTACAAACTCAAACAGAATAAGCCAGAAGCTTTGTCATATAGGACTCACATTAATTCTCAATTTAGTGTAATTTGTAACTTCATTTATTTAATTACTTTAACTACAGAACTCCCAAGTGAAAGGATTATCCTTAAACACAAATTAGTTTTCTAAGTCACAATATCCATCCATTTTATAATCAATCACCCACATGAAAGTGTAGTTACAATACTTGCAAGACTAGTATGGAATCAGTTAAATACCTGAAGGCGTGAAATTTTCTCTGTTAGGCATGAGAGACTAAGAAAATCATCCCAGTTCGCCTAATACCAGTGATCTCTTGCAAAAAAATAAACGTACATAACATATTAAAAGAAGCACAGAAGAAAAATAAAGGATGGAAAATCATGCTACTCCGGTATAATTGAGAAAAACAATGATCCGTCAACTTGGAAAGTATTTACATCAGAAGGAGCAATGGGCGGAGGGGAAAATGAAAAATAAGAATTGTAGAATAGCCAATTGTTATGCACAACCTTGCATGTTCCATGTTCATGCAGGTTCTTCATCAACAAATCATTTGGGTATTCTATGCAGCTACATGGAAACAGCAACGGGATACACTTCTCAAGTAATCATGGCAAAGTGCATCCATGATTCCACCACATCAGCATCTCACTCAAATTTGTTCATCATCTGTGGAAGCACAAGAGAGAATGATAGTAACAGAACAAATGGGAAGAACACACAATGCATTGTCCATCACTACACCCTTGCAGATATATAACCACAGCGTTGCAGTCCTTTCTTTGTGCTCCTCCAAAGCATCCTGGCTCTTTAGCACTATTCCCAAATGCCAAGTAATCAGTTAAACAATAGTTTTTAGAATCGAGATAGTCAGGGTGATTTGCTGTAAAAGGTTTCTATAATATCCTGCCACATCTTGAAACCTTGCCATGCTACTACCTCTTTTGGGAATGCAGCGCGGGAAAAGTCGGCATGAAGTCTTTACATTTGGGAAGAGGGACCTCATGGAACCACCCATGGTTGAGAGCATCTTCTGCAGTAATCCGCTGGATAAAGAAAGCAACAATAAGTATAACAAGGAAAGAAACATCATAGTCACTCACTTAAAACTCATAACACAAAGACCAAAAAATGAACATACCTTGTCAGGGTCATATGTCAACAGCTGGCTCAACAAGTCCAAACCCAGATCAGAAAGAACTGGAGAACCTGTAAAAGATGTGCGAGGAAACTTCTTGTGCAACACATTATACCTGAAATGTGTAGCGTCACCCAACACAGTAAGGAAATATTGCACTTATAAAAGGATAATGAAAGTAAATAAGTATTTGTTATGTCAGATTGCAATCAGAGACTTACGGGTGCTGCACTATGTTAATCTTCACCCCAGGCAATTGCAAATACCCTGGCCAAATTCTCTCAGTTGGAGTGCCAAGGGTTTTGAAAATCTGCAAGCATTACATCAGATATAAATTAATAAGACAACCAAAGAACAAAAGAACAAAACTAATCCAACAACACACATGAGACAAAAATTACCTTGTCAAGCTGGTCAAACTCAGTTTTCCCATCAAATAATGGTTTGTTGGATAATAGTTCAGCCATTATGCAACCTACTGACCACATGTCAACTGCGGTTGAGTACTCTTTAGCTCCAAGCAGGAGTTCAGGTGCCCTGGCAATCAAAAAACCTAACCACCTGAGATTCACAAAACTAAAGTCTAGGAATAAAAAGATCAAAACGATAATAGGAGGACGCTTCTTCAATGAGCAAATAGGGATAGTAAATAAGGATAGTATATGCAAATCACCTGTACCAAAGGGTGACCACCCAAGGAGTATATGGCTTCAATGGGCTACCATACTGGCGAGACATTCCAAAATCACAGATTTTAAGCTCACCCTTGTTATTCAGGAGAAGATTTGATGTCTTTAAATCTCTATGAAGCACCCAATGATCATGAAGATATTTGACACCCTCCAGAAGTTGTAGCATCAAGCACTTCACTTCACTTTGACTAAAAGGTTGGTTCCTCGACTGAATGAGCCCCTTCAGGTCATGTTCCATGTATTCCATAACCATAAAAACATTATCAAAGCCAGCATTACCATCATCAACCACCACTTCCTTAACATTAACAATTGAAGGGTGATTGAAGGACAAAAGAATATTAATTTCCCTCAAATAATACAAAGGAAATCCTTCCGTTCTACACCCATCTTAAGCTTTTTCAATGCCACCAGTTCCCCTGTCTTCTTGTCTCTCGCTCTATATACTACCCCATAACTTCCCTCATTTATTTTGCCAAGTTTCTCATAATCGGACACACATCTACATTCCTGAAGCATGTCACTGCTCCCACATTCAGCAACACTGGCCTCTGCAACATGCTCAGACTCCAAATCTGATTCACTAGCATCAAGACCCTCATTGACATCTGTTTTATCAACCTCCATGGCTTCATTATTGCCCAACTCACTTCCCAAGCATTCATCTCCGTCATATAATGATGATCTAGCTCTGCACACATCTGAGCCTTCTCTTTGGATAACCTCACTCTCAGGACTTTCTGTTTTCTTTCTTTTTTCCTCCATCCTAAGCACATCTCTATCCCCATCTCTGTGATTATTATCCAACAAATCATCATCATATGCCCATCGAGATGTTGAAATGTTTGGTGCATGGCTGAAGTCCTCTTCATCCAACTGCCCTGGTTCTCGTTCATCATTCATGCACATCTCTTGGGTCAATGAAAAATGCACAGGAGATTCATCGGCTGCACCCGGCAGTGCAAGTTTGTTCACTGAACTGGGTGAACTGATAGAAATTTCAGCAACCATTGCATTGTTCTTGGATGTAAGAGCAAAATTGTGTTCCTCCATATGCAATATAACGGGAGAGAATTTCCTCTTCTTCTCAGAAGGCAACATATCACCTGAATCAACATCCACAGCTTCAGCAGCCCTGATCTGCAATTCACGGTTAAGTCCATTACCAGACAGTCTTCCATCCAAAAGCAGCCCCCTCTTTGTCTTCCTAGACACATGTCCGTATCCATAGCCACGCCCATCCCTCTTCTTCTCATAATTCCTTACCCACGTATCATTTCCTCCACTGAAACCCCGATCTCCCCTCAACCCAACATAATACCTTCCATATTCAGAGGCATCAGACACTTGATTTGGTAGATGATAAAATTCCCCCCTCCTTGACACATGAACTTTGCCTGCCGCCATGAATAACAACAACAAACACAACCACAGCGAAAAATATCCTCAATCAACAAATCAAATAATAAATCTCGAAAACAGATCCTAGAAAAAATAATAAACCACAACTACAGCAACCGTAACCTTGTTTTCCCAAAAATCAATTTGTTTTTCTTGCCCCCTCAGATGCAGCCTTAATTAGATTTCCGAACAAACAGCAAGAAATATAAAGTTCCACGCTCAAACATCCAGACTCACAACGAATAACCGGTAATCATGAAAAAATTTCAGATTAAACGAAGAATCAACGGAAATTGAAAAGAAAACCCTAGATCTTCAACGACTGATTCACTGATTGCATTATTCGACACAATTTGCAGATCTTACCCAACGGAGAACGAACGGAGACGAGGTAATAAGAGCTTCGAATGTCAATTTCGAGAATACCCTAACACGCCGCTCGGGAACTCTGGATATTCTTCAAAGCGCGTTAAGTCATCGATCTTTATTTGAAAACCCTAGTTCCTCGATGTCGTAAGTCGGTGCCAGGAAATTTCAAAAGATATTTTATTTATTTATTTATTGTAATTCGCTCCGCGTCGTCTAAATTTCTAAATAATTTAACGGTCCACTTATCAGATTAAAAATAAAAATAAACACATGTAAATTATTGCTGCTTTAGTTTTTTTTAATAATATAAATTTAAATATTATAAAAAAATTATAAAAAATAATTTTTATATATTTTTATATTTTTTAATTTTGAAATATGGGCAAATCTCCTCTAATCCAACGGCTATGTGGGCAACAGAGGCATTCTATTGCGCATGGCGATGAGCGCCACATAATCTACTTTTGACTGTTTGGTTTGAAAATTTATTTTTTATTTTTAAATTTTTAATAATCGTCCCCCCAATAGTAAGATTTGGTCAAATTCTGGTGTATATTAAGATTCAATAAGTGATATATTATGAATTAAATTTACAAAGATGAATTTAATTATAATATCTTCAATTTTTATTATTAATTGTGTTGAGGTGAAGATTAAATTTATATAAAGCATCTTTAAATGACGTAAAAATATTCTTTATTAAGTGGTATTGGGACTGTATGTGCCTTGAGCTTGAAAAATATGATGACTAAATCAGGGCACTTGTAAGGATCAGGTTTTTATGATTTAGTCTCTCACGACCTTAATGAAAAAATCAACATGGGTGGCAAGACAACCAGTCAAGAATTGTTAACCAATCGGATTAAATTGTTGATCGAATTAGATAAGTTGACCGGAATAGATTGTTGACCGATTTAAAAGATGGTTGGCCGTATTAGAAAGAAGACCGGTTAATATAGTTGACCGGATTAGAATGACGACCGGACTAGATAGTCGATCGATAAAGATAAATGACCGGAGTAAAAAGACGACAAAAATAAAATATTGACCGGTTAAAAGAGTTGACCAAAATTATGGATATAACCAAAATAATCATGAAACCGCGATCTATAAATAAATAGTAACAATCGAGGTCATTTAAAAAATTAGAAAGAGAGCAGGGTTATTTGAAAGAGACCGAGGAACCAGAAAGTAAGAACAAGAGATAATGAGACGTTTAATAGAGTGAGCTCAGACCCGTACATTACTCCCACCTACTCTGTTAACTTTTTAGAAATGGGAGACTAAGTGAGAAAAAAAGTACCAAATAGATGACATATTCTCACTTGCTTTCACCAACCCTATTGTCTATAAATAATGGATTTAGGGGTTAGGAAAGAGTGTGTAAAAATTTTGAGAGAAGCACGAAGGAGAAGGAAAGGAAGAATTTCATGCCAGATTTAAGTAAAGGAATTGGTAGATTGGGATCAGGCAAGTGTACCTTATATTTCGTCTTTGACTATTACTAATTCTTGTCCAAATTTTTCGGGTGTTATTGTTCTAATACTCTTTTAGCTATGTTTTTATGTAATACATGTCATAATACTTATTTTCTCATATTTTATGAAAATATTTCATATTCAATACATATGTTATACTTTACATATGGGATTTTATTCCATGGTTCGTGCTTGAATATTGTTAGATTTTCTTCTGTTTATTCAGTTTGGTATTATAGTAAGATTTAATAAAGTTTCAACCATTGTACATGAAAAAGCTATCTTACATGTTTAATTATTGTCAATAATAACAATTTGCTTATTTAAAGATCTCATCCATTTGTATATTTGTTCGCCATTTATAAATGTAAGTTTGCTCTTTAATGTAGCGTTTGGTTGGAGAAAATAGAAATTTTATTCTCTCATTATTCTTAGAGAAATAAATATTTTTCCGTTTGATTACAATTTAATCAAAAATAAATATTCACTTAGAAATATTTATTCTCATATATATGAAAATAATTATTCTTATTTATTATTATTATTACTATTACGTTTATTATTATTATTATTATTATTATTATTATTATATTTTATTATTATTATCAATACATTTTATTATTATTATTATTATTACTATTACTATTATCACTATTATTATTATCATTATTTTTACATTATTGCTCATATTATTCTACAAATCAAATAATAAAATATTAATTTTTCCCTTATTCATTTCAATAATCAAATATAAGAATAATAATTTTAATTTTATTCCAATTATATTTTATTCCTTGAAAATAAATATTATATTCCTACCTTATTTCATTCGAATAATCAAACGTACTATAAGGATTTTAGTTTTTTGAAACTCAAAACTTAAGAAAATTAGATTTTGATATACGATGATTAAATAGTTGCAGGTCTAAAATATAGCCTTTATTAATATATGATGGCCAAGTAACTACAGGCCTAAAATGTAACCGTTATTGATATAAGATGGTCGAGTAACTGCATGTTTAAAATATAGCCGTTATTGATATACGATGGCCAAGTAGTTGTAGGTTTAAAATATAGCCATTATTGATATATGATGGCTGAGTAATTGCAGGCCTAAAATATAGCCGTTAAAGGAAAGTTTATTTTGGATTTAAATTCATTTTGAAAAACAGTTCTCATGAAAATATATTTGACTCATGTTTTATATTTTTGTATGCAAAATGTTCTCATTCCATTTCTTTTGATTTTATTTCGAAACTATATTTATATATGTCATTACTTATTTGTACCTTACTGAGTAATCTACTCACTCATTGTTATTTTCTTGTCTTCAAAAGAGTAAGAATTCATGCCAAATGAGAAAAAGTAGAGTCGGACGGACTAGCAAGGCATGAAAGTTGATTTGGATTCATGTAGTAGTATATGATCGGTTTGATATATTTTTGGTCATTTTGGATACTTTTGTATAACAATTTTCCTGTATAAAATAGTAGATAATTGTATAATTCTGATAAACTTTATGGTTTAAAAAATTTTGATTCCTAATAGTATCTTATACGTCAATGGTTTCTTCTTTAGAGCTAACCAACCTAGATAAGGCCAACCTAAAGTCTTGGTCGGCCAAGGTGAGGCTAACTTAAGAGTTTCGACCATTTTGGATCTTATGTACGCTATTATATTTAAATATTGCATGATTATTTATGTTCGTCTTATTATTCATTTGCACTTTGATATGGATGGACGAGTTCTATAACCCAGTAAGAGTTTTGGTCTATCACACTTAGTATGAATATTGATGGATATCATTAGAGGATTATGATCCGTTTCGTCACAATACTTCCCTTATTACAATAAACTGGGTAGGCCAAGGTTAGTTAACTCGAATGTAATCATCCATATTAAGCAGCTCAATAGATATATGAAACTGATATTATTGGGCACTAAACCTGAGCAAATAGATATGTCAACACTTATGGTTAAAGACCATTGATTGCCCGTTTGGCTAGCAAGTAACATATTTTGTACAGCATTTTAGCAATACTTGTATTAAAAATACATTTGTCATGCCTATAAATAAGGCTAACAAAATAAATAATGATTGTCAATTCAACATCATCTAGTTTAGATCACTAAGAAGAAATATTTGTCTATTGAATCCAGATACTCAGTCAATTAGAAAACAATCAACTCGTGAGATAACTCTTTTAGTTTTTCGTCTATAAATACTCCACTAACCCATCATTAAAACATTTCGAAACTAAATAAAAAGAAAATCATTTATTAAAAAGAGTTACTTTATTAATAAATTTTCTCAAAACTTAACCATTTTTAACTCCTCCAAGAAACAATATTCATTCAGCTTAGCAAACTAAGCAGCCCATTACCTATGTCTGATACTCTTATTAATCAGTTGTTGCCATGTAAGAGAAATCTTTCTTCAGACTTTTAGAATTGGACAGCCTCTATGATCTATCTGTCATAATCTAAAGTAGAAGTCTTGAAGTTTAGGTTTTAAAAGTATGTCACTTTTTTATTATCCTATCTAACTCAAATATGTACTGATTTAGGCATTGGATGAGTTAATCAGGTATTAACGCTCAAGCCCATTTACTTCAGTGTTTGCAAAGTGCTAAACTCGTGAAGATATTAGGGTCTCGTGAGTGGTTATCTCCACTCTTGGATAAACCCTAGCACAGACATGCAACAATTAGTTAATTATTTTAAATGGGATTATATTACGTATGATATCTGAGGATATTAATAGAATCATAAGAAGTCAAATAAACACTTTAAAAAAAATAAAAACTGAAATTGGAATGACCAAATAGAGCATCAATTAAAGCTTGGAAATGTTATGAAAGTGAAAGTATAGGATGAATTGGTTAATTATTTAATATGATTTTAACAAATAAGAAAATATTGGTTAAATTGATTTTAATAACAGATTTTTGTTTGGTTAAATTAGTTCTTCTTAGAGTAGCTGTTGGAGGAAAAAATAAGTCAGTAAAAACTATGTAAATATAATAAAAATTACATATGGATAATAACTTGTGTTAAAATTATAAGATCAAATATCAAGGCTGGGGCTACTATTAGTTCTTCTTTATTCACCATGCAAATAGGAATCTTACTTCTCTCCAAGAAAACTATTGGATTAAAATTTAATAATTAAAAATTAAAAGTTAAAATTAAAAATATATTTATATTTTAATTTTTTTATAATACTGACATTTATTAAATATTAAGTATAATTTTAAGTTGGTATAAATGACATGCTAACACCCCATCTCCTAATGATTAGTCAGGCCCAGGAGCTCGGATGGAAAGTCAGGGTACAAAATTTATTCTGATCGAATGAAAGAATCACCTCCTTCAATACTGTAAGTTCTCTTGCCAATTTATTATCAAAGATAATAGAGTTGTTCTTTTAAAAATAATAAAGGTATTTGAGAAATATTCAATTGCCAAAAAATGAAATACCTTTTAATCATTTTTTGAATATTAACAACATAATATCTTAGATTTTCATTTACCCTATCTGATCCGTATAAAGATAAATTCTCTGGCAGATGCCACAATATTATAAAAATATCTCAATGTCCTAAAAAATACAATTTTTACGAAGCAACTGAAACTGGCTAAAACTGTTGATCACCTTTGAAGAGTTTGAAATTCTATTTTATCAAATATGTGATAATTGGAAGGGTTGCATACCCCAAATTTTGATAATTGTTTGAATGGAGTTAATTTAGAATTTTAAATCTTTATATTTAAATATTGTACATTACAATATTTAATAAAAGATCAAAATATATTAGACTCACTACTTAATATATCGTATAATACTTAAATTATACATTTTTATCAGAAAAGGGGAAGATAATGAAAAATTGAGAATGAATTAGAATAAAGATTGAAGAGGTTGACTCCATGATTTATGAGTATTGTAAATGTTTAGAGAACAAAAGTTATGTACTTACTTTTCTCAGATTAAATGGTCTCATCTTTTTTAAAGAAAAATAGACATATTTATAACCATATTGTTAATCATTAAAAATTTTCTAAAGATGAGTAACTTATTATTATTTTGATTCCTTACTCTAATTAGAAATTGAATAGTTTTACCATTTCATATCTATGAGTTTAGTACGTGTCCATTGAATGCATCAACTGCTTACTTTATTGGACCATTTATCTTTCGATTTATGTAATTGTTTGTCAAAATTAATTATTTGATTTAACTAATTATTCGGTTGTTCGATACCACAAACTTTGGCATTTTTAGCTTTTAGATTATTTGGTTACTTTTGATTGTTTAATCAAATTCATTTCTAATATGGGTTTAACAATTTGACTAGTTTATACATCTTTATGGGATTATTATTTGTAGGGCCCATTTGTTGGGGGTTCATGAAGGCTTTATTTTAGATAGTATTCAGAACTAACCCCTATATTCAGAGGTTAAATTCAAACTTCAAGTATATTAGATTATAAATTTGAGCCGTCTACTCTTAATATTGTTTGAGTACTTCTTCTTGATAGAAACTTAATCAATGCTTATTTATTATTGCTTGGTATTGTCAATCAGAGTTTAATTCTTTATTATTTTCTATAATCTTGACCAAGACTATTTGACTATTTGACTTCTTTTTTTACTCCTAAATGTGCCGTTTTACAACTTATTTTTTGCTATAAAAAGGGGCTACTCTCATTCAATCATGAACCAACATTTAAGTCTCAACATCTCATATAAATACTTATATATTCGGCAAATTGAAGAAGGAGCTCTCTTCGATATATCTTGGCATTCATTTGGAAAGTTTTTTATAAAATTTATTTTAGCTGCCCCTTTTTTATATAGGAATTATCTTGGTTTTCTCCATTTATGCAACATCTTGAATTGGACTAATTTTCTTTCTGAATAGTTGCCTTAGATGCCTTACATAATTGTTGTAGAGCATTTAGGAACCTAATATGTTTTTTGGGGGATGATTTAGTTCACTGGCTCTAGGCTCTTGTATTGTGATATTTTTATTGGCTTAATATTAATCAATCAGAGTCGATTGATCGGATATTAAATTTAAGAGGGGTGGTGAACCTCCAAAATACTTTGCGTCTGTTGCTTGAATGCACAGTTTCTTCTTCTTCTTTTCTTACTTAACAATTTTTAGAATCTATTGGTTAAAATTTATTTTTCAATTTTATTCACAATAAATCTAATGGATATGAATATTTTTCAAATGTATAATTTTACTTTCCATATTCACTGGGTTTTATTTGTTTACAAAATTGAATGAAGTTTGCAAATCTATTGGCCTAAAAAATGCTTAGTTTTATCGGTTTTAAGTTTAACCATAATCTCGATTTCTTTTCTTGCTTTTTCTTTGATGAAGAGAAGAATTTAATATAATCTCAATATCTATATATAATCAGAAAAAAAAAGACTAGGCATATCAAAAAATTACTTTGAATGGGATTATTGTTTCTAATGTTGGGAGATATTTTGAAACTGCACCTATGTAAAATCAAAAATAAATCTTTATAATGATTGAATAGTTTCAATTTGTTTGAATTTATTAATAGGCAAGATGGTAATAAAAATATACAAATAAAATCATAAAATAAAGAACATAAGATTTCATATGAAAAACCTATGTTAAAATGAAGAGAACCATAGGCATTAGCATTCAAAATGTGTCTCCATTGTGTATGCGTTCCACTTACACTAACTTATTAAACAGTTCAGGTTATAATATGTAATATTTCGAACTCTATTTGAACTATTTTAATATTTATTATGATTTTAGGTATTTCAGATGTAGAAAAATAAATTAAAATATTATAAATTTTTTGGGAATGATCGGAGGTGCGGAGTGGCGCTCGAAGTGTGTCCGTATTATTATCTGAGTACCGATTGAATTTTAGAATAAAAAAAAAGTAAATATAATAATAATAATAATAATAATAATAATAATAATAACAACAATGGAAAAAAAAAGAGGGAAGAGGGAGTTTGGGAGAGAGAAGGAGAAGGAGAGAGGAGGGACTAGGGTTTGCGGGCGGGGAAAGAAGACGGTGGAGGAGAAGGGAGAGGAAGGAAGAGGCAGCGTAGGCGAATGGTGGTGCCGATGGCTCGCCAATGGCGGCGGCGAGCGTGGTGGAAGGCCGTGCAAAGAGAGAAGCCGCGCGGGAGAAGAGGCGCGGTGAGGAGAGAAAGGGGCTCGCTGGGAAGGGCGGTGGTCGGATGGAGGCAAAAGCAGCGGTGACGATGTCGCGGGTGAGACCGCAGCAGTCGCCAGCTAAGGCGGCGGTGGCGTGGTACAAGTAGCGGCATGGTGCAAGTCTTTCGCAGGGGAGAAGCCACGCGGGAGAGAGAGGGTTGCGATGGGAGAGAGAGGGCGATGCCAGGAAGGCCGACGACGGCCACGTGAGGTGACGCGGTGCTGGAGCGGCGGCAAAGGACTGGCGACAGCAGCGGCAGTGGCGCGGTGGCTGTGCGCAGAGGAGAAAGGAAGGGAAGCGCGTAGGCGTGCGTGAGACAGGAGAGAGAAATGCCAGATTCGGGTATTTTGGGACATCTTTTCTTCAAATTTACAAAGTACAAAGTCGAGGCAAGTATCATTTAATCCTATTCTTGGTCTAATTTAATTTCTGATATATTTTGACTACTATGAAAGATTCTACTAACATGCATATATTTTTATATACACAAAATTTATTAATTATGTAAATGCATGTATGTTTTATCAATTATGTGGCGGTTTTACACAGGTAATTATGATTTGGAGGGTTTTTGGATACTCGGATAGTATATATATTTATATCTGTATATTCGTATGTTGTAGAACCATAAATCTGGCCGTGGGTCGGTCTACATGCATGCTGCCGAGGGCGGGATCACTACGGGATCATGGTAGTCTGAGACCCGATGGGTCATTATATATAATCCAAGGCACGAGTTTTGATACCACTCCAGACGGGGAGGTTTAATCCCAACGAGGATGTATATGATGTGACCCCTTTCTGCAGGCAGGAAGGTTGAGATGTTTAGTAGTTGACCTATCCCATTGTATATTTTAATGAGAACCATCGTAAAGAATTGATAAAAAATTAATATATTCGGATGTCATAATATATAACTAAACTTGAGGTTGTATCCAAAACCGCAGGTGGTAAAATATAGTGAGTAAATTCCTAATCTATTGGAGACAGAGTACATAAATGACCTTGAGCTACTGGACTAAACCTTAGCAGAGCCTTGAGCTGCTGGCTTAAATCACAGCCGATATAACCATGGTTACCGGATGAGGATAACCTTTCCTCAAGTCAGTATTATTAATATTTGGTTCTCCGATTTCGTGCATACTTTATAGTTCTGCATGTATTTGGGTGGAGGATGATTCTGAGATACACTGATTGGCTCACAGTTGGATGATAGGAATATCTCATACATATAAATTTATGATAAATTCAAAACATATTTTGATTTATGTTTTAATTCCGGCAATCTTCTCTCAATTTCTGTATTATGAGATATAGATCCAAACGATGATATGTGTTCCACATGGATGTGGTGACAATTGCGGCCTGTATGATCTCGAATCATATGATATGATATTATCTATAATATTTGATCGGATCGTTATTTATTATGATTATGTCCCAAAGAGACTATTTGATACAGACGGTGATTTAGTACGATACATCTCCTCGATTTTTAGGAGTTTCACGGACCTTATACTTTATGTTTTACACAGTTGTAATATGTTATCCATTCCCTCTGATTTATATGCACCGTTTTCATATATATGATACTTGTTGAGTTCTAAACTCGAGTTTTCATATTTTATTCCTTCAAACTAGTGGCATCGATACGCTTCTAGGAATTTGAACGTGATTTGATGCCGCAGATCTCTATCGATGAGTAGAGATGTTCATATTGGATATATTTTAGATCTCAAGAATGTAATATGATTGTATTTTTGGCCGGATGATTGCCTTGATCCATGTATGGGATATATTAAAATTATTGTGTTATGTTGATGAGTTATTGTAATGTTAATACCTCCCTTACGATATTTAGATAGCAAGTTATGTATTATATTTGTCTAAATTTTTATCTGATGAGATCTTATACGGGTTTTATTATATAGAGTCCTATATATATATGACTGTTACGCTTGGGTTGAGTTTTTTTTATTATTGATGAAAATATTATTATCGATTTTATTTTTGATCTACGTATATTATATTCCTAGATCGTAACACAATAATTTATAATCAATTGAACAATACAAGTAATAGACAACGACTAAAGCAAAAAAGATAAAACTATCGGTATAGATGTTCTATGTTAATGTTAGAATAATATACCCAAAATTAATAAAAAATTAAAATAAAATTATCTGCTTGAGCTTTATGTGGATATCATGTGAATAATTCTATAATTATTTCAAACATTAGAGTGAATTTTAATGTTAGTAGAAAAAAATGGTTTACATATAATGTCCATAAATCCCCGAAAGCACACAGTCTCAATTAAATTTTGTTGCTGTAGGTGTTAAGAATTAGATTAGAGTCAGTAAACATCACCAACCAACCTACATTATTTTTCTATTTAGTCAGGTGATAAAATCATAAAGCGATATTGTAACTTTCTCCTTATTTTTATAATGGCTATTTTTAATATTCTCACATTATTTTCAAAAATATATTATATTATTATATTATAATAATTAAACATATACTAAACACCTTTTAACTCCAGAGGATATGAACTTGTTCAAGTTTTTCAATTAGTTTGAAATCCCAAGTTGCTACTAATTATTTCTTTCAATCAGATGTCCAGAGTAGAATTAGGCCTCCCACAAGAACAGGGCTTTCCTAACTATTAGACCTTGAATTTAATATCTAATTATCATTATTTTATGTATTTTTTAAAAAATATACAATAGTGCTATGATTTTTGAATTTTTTTTATAATATAAATATTTTAATATCTAAAAATACTTGTTGCGTTCTTAGAATTCGTGTTATCCTACGGATTAGGGGGCGCAAATCGGATCTTTACGCTAGGCCGATTTAATGCAGATCCGATCTCCATAGTCTTAAAATTAAACCCTGCGCAATACAACTAAAAACAAAATGTTAGAGGACTGTAAGAATTGCTCCCACCGAATATCCTCTGACGCTCAAATCAGATATCTTTTCAAGAGAATAGAAAGATACAATGAGAATGCGTAGATGTATGTAATGGAAGATTGAGAGTTTGGGGGATATTCGGTGGGAGCAATTTTTGCCGTTCTCCAACCTCTTATTTTCAGTTGTATTACGCAGAGTTCAGATTCGAAATTATGGAGACTAGATCCGCATCAGGTCGACCCAGTGTGAAGATTCGATTCGCGGCCCTTTAATTTGTAATACAACTTGAATTCGTAGAACGCAATATTGGTACCGTCTGTGAAAAGTGACTGAAAAGTCTAACTACCTCACAACAATAAAACAAACACTATCAATATTCATACAACAATCAGCAACTCGGCCAAAGAAATTGCCTTCAATGGTGATAATTCCTCTGGGTAGCCGTAGTGATGCGCAGCCTACCCTAGGCATGTTAGCGGCTGGGGTTGGGGGTTTCCCCTATAACTCCCAAACTCCAGTAGCCAAGAGAAAGGGAATCGGACAAAATGCCCATGGTTATTTGCATTATTATTTATAATGCATTTGAGGCCACGACCACAACTCTCATCTCCGACTTCCACATTTGAGGGCCACAACTCTTATCTCTGACTTCTACATCTGAGGCCGCGGTTGCAACCCTCGCCTCTGAGTTGCATATTTGGCGACTGCAAGCGCTACATTGTGTCGATGGATGTAGCGCTTCAATGGAATTCATGAGCTTTGCAGTGAGGCAGCGGGATGATACACTCCCATCGAGTTCGGGGAGATCTAAAGAGGCTAAGGTGCCAGATGTGAAGCATAGCCCATGGTGTCTGAGGACATGGGACAAGCTTCCGTCCAAACTGTTTCCGAGGATATGGAAAAGCTTCTGTTAAAAATCTATCAGAGAATATGAGACAAGCTTCCATCCAAAATGTGTCCAAGGATAGGGAAAAAGCTTATGTTGAAAATCCGTCAAGAAAGAAATAAGATTCCGTCCAGAATCCGATCAAGGACAAGAATAAGATTCCATTCAGAATCCGCCTAAGGACAGGAATAAGATTCCATTTAGAATCTTTCCGAGGACAGGAACAAGATTCAGTCCAGAATCTGTCCAAGAGGAGTAAATATTCAAGTCTAGAATCGTTCGATGGTAGGAACATAGAAGAAGCGTTGTCCGACCACAATATTCTCCTATTGCCTTTGTTATTATTGCTCCAATCCGAGGACAAAAGTAGAAAGAAAAAAGGTGCCCCATCATTGTGGAGGACCCAGCGGTCATTCCGAGGTCACATATGAGCCGACGGCTACCAAGCCTAATCAAGCTGGTACATTGGTCACTTCTGCATGCCTTTTGATCAGGATCGCCTCCTAGTCCTCAAACATAGGAGGCTCGATCTCAGCATACGCATCAGTCACCTCCATGGACCCCTCGGTCACTATCTCTTCTCTGTCCTCGGGCTCAATGACCTCAGATGCAAAATTCATCGAGCAGTATTAGAACCGCCGAGCACACACTTTGGGCCGACCGTCACGATTGGCTATACGATTGGCAACTTTCCAAAAAGGACCCTTACAGTGTTGACAGACACTTTATCATTCCTTCGCTAGAGCAAGGGTCCTGCCTCAGGGGCTTTCAGAGTGTTCACCTCACTGCTCATAAGGTACCGTGATTGAACGAGAGGTTATACTTGCAGGTTAAACAAACCTAGTCCTACAGCAACGTCTCTCATCAGGCCCAACGATGAAAAGTAGATCTTACAAAAGCTGTCACGGTTTTCACAATGGGGGGTTGGGCATGACCAGCCCACTACCCAACACACTATAATCAATGTTGCCCATCTAAATTCCATGTCAACTTGAATTTTTATCGACAAGTGACAGATCCTGAATCATAGGAAAGTGGATTGCTCGACACCATAGTAAGGTGCTGGCCAATTAGACCACAATTGAGGATCAAGTCCCACAGAGTATAGAGGCAACAGACCAGAGAGTCAGCAAAAAATACTTTGATGACCCACCGGAGCGATGTATGCAAGCCGTGTACCCATGATGGTCAACTAGTCCCAATGGTACAATACACCATCTACCCCGAGCATTGCAAACGCCACCGATGATTCTACGATAAATTTGAGTAAGTCTTGCACGCATCATATTCTTTGTCTAAACCATACTTTAATTAATAGTATAGTCATTTTTACTTACTCATATGAGTGCCTGCATATCAAAACTCGGTTACATTACTAAGCGGTCTAGAAGAGATCGGATTTTCAAACTCTATTATATCATCGAGCGGCCTATTTTAAAACTTGATTATATCACCGAGCGGTCAGAAGATGTGAATTTTAAAATTTGGTTACATCATCAACCAATCCAAAAGAGGTCGAATTTTAAAATTCGGTTATATCACCGAGCGGCTCAAAAGCGGTTATATCTTAAAACTTAGTTACATTACCAAGCGGCTCAAAAGATGTTGGATTTTAAAACTCGGTTATATCACCGAGTGGCTAAAAGAGATCGGATTTTGAAAACTAGATTTCTCAATGATAGAGAGCCGATAAATTCAGACCTATAGATAGGATCCCATCAGAAGCATATTGAGGGTTAAAAATTTTGAAAACTCGATACGGAGGGCTAGTGATGGGTTTAGTATATCCGGTCCAGAAAAAAATGGCTCAACCATTTCGCTTTATCCATGGGTGGTTGTCACGGGTTGTTATCATCGGCGGTTGATAATGAAAAGAACAATCCGCCTGCTAACTTTATAAATATCCTCAACTCAACGGAAGGAGAAAGGGAAGAAAGAGAGGAAAAGGGGCAAGTCTCTGGCAGAGAGGACTCTCCTTGTAGAAGGTCGCCCATAAATTCCTCCAACCAATGAAGAGTTATCTTTCCAAAACGTCGTCTATCCAAGTCGTCTATCTTTTGGGCGCACCCAAATACCCAATCTACTATCACATGCATCTATATATCCTCCTTATATCTTTCTATTCTCTTGGAAAGATATTCAACTTGAGTATCGGAGGATGTTCAGTGAGAACGATTCTCACTATCCTCTGACATCTTATTTTTAGTTGTATTGTGCAGGGTTTAGGTTTAAGATTATGAAGACCGAATTCATATTAAATCGATCCAACATGAAGATTCGATTCGTGAACTTCTAATCGTAGGACAATCTGAATTCGTAGAATGCAATGATACTCATTTCATTATTTTTTTTTAAAATCAATAAGATGAGAAGACTTAATATCAAGACTTGACTATCATTTGCGTGTGGACACCTGAATTTGGCCCTGTTTTCCCACGCCACGCAAGTTGTACAGTGGGAAATATTGAACAATTCTCCAATCTCATTGTCAAATTATTATTTGTTAAATAATAAATAGACAACTTTTGTTGTGAATATTTTTTAAATATTTTTAAAAATACCTTTAAATAATTAACATTTTATTTATTTATATTAAAAAATAAAAAACATGAATATATATTATTTTGAAATATTATTAAAAATTAATTTATTATCTCTAAAATATTTTTTGCCTTAAGCTCACGACGCTATAAAAATTAGAAATGGGGCACTTATTAATTTGAATGGAAATTGCACAATCTGAACTCTCCTATGCTTCAATTTCTTGTTAATTATCAAGTTGACTTTTTGAAATTATGCAAGTCTTTTGTATTATAAAAAATTAAAAATAGTAATATATCTCAATATTATGTAGAAAAAGAAATTATAATTCATAATTTCTATCAAAAGTATTTTTAGAGAGTTCTTGAAAAAAAAAATATAAGTAAAATTTATTTAAAAAACCCACAGAAAATTATAGAAATTAAATAATATTTATATATATGTATTTTTTAAAAAATACATTATATGTAATCAAATTCTTTAGTTAAGATGGACTTTGGACACCACAAATGAGGACTCAATTGCTTAGAGTAGAATGGATAGCTGCGGTCAAGCCGTGGAAGAGACTAAACATGCACTTTGACCAAGTGTCCCGGACGAATTAGAGTAGGGCAATTGAATTTGGCACATACGTCCCATGTATATAAATGGACCGTAGGTATTAAATATCACAGTGCAATGCCAATAAATCCTAAAAAAATATGAGTGTGCATAAATTGTTCTCGTTCAAACTCTGCTCTTTCTTCCATCTCTTTCTCGTAACTATCCTTTTTCTTAGAAACATAACTATCGACGTTAATGGTTTTGCCACAACTGATCCTTCTCATGACCTTACAGGAAATGAGACAGATCGTCTTGCTTTGATGGCAATTAAGTCCCAAATAGTGGATAACCCTCATGGGATAACAAGATCGTGGAACGAGTCAATCCAACATTGCAAATGGCCGGGCATTACTTGCGGTCGCCGACATAGACGAGTGATCAGCTTAAATCTATCATCTAAAGGCTTGGTTGGTACCTTATCCCCTTCTATCGGGAATCTAAGCTTTATGCACGAAATATTTATCTATAACAATTCTTTTCGGGGCCAAATTCCCCCGCAAGTCGGTCATCTATTTCGATTGTGTATACTACATGCCGAAAATAACTCATTTCATGGAGAGATCCCGAGAAACTTGTCCCGTTGTCTTAACCTCCGAGCCCTTGCATTAGGGTTCAATGAACTTGAGGGCAGGGTACCTAGCCAACTTGGCTCCTTGCCAAACATTCAACGCCTCGCCCTTCACTATAATAGGTTGATTGGGGACATTGGGTTCCTAGGTAATCTAACCTCCCTGGTGTTCTTATCTATGGCATATAATACTTTCGATGGAAACATCCCTTACTTTTTGGGGAAAAACAAAGACCTCACCTTCCTCATACTTGAAGGTAATCAATTTTCAAGTCCGATACCTGCATCTATTTATAACCTCTCATTACTCACGACATTAACTTTAAGTGAAAACCATCTCGAAGGAAGTCTTCCAGGAGACTTAGGCCTCTTGCTTCCTCATCTCCGGCATCTTCAACTAAAGATAAACTCAATTGGTGGACCTGTCCCAATTTCACTATCGAACCTCTCCAAAGTAGAGGAAATTGAGCTATCGGTCAATAATTTTACCGGCAAACTTATATTTGATGGAAATAATAAGCCATACTTGTCAAAATTATTATTAGATCGTAACAATATCGGGTTTGGTGGGTATGAGGAATTGGATATATTGAATACTCTTGGCAATTGTAGCATGTTGAAAAAGCTAGACTTGTCTCATAATAATCTTGGATGGGTGTTTCCCTCTTCTATGCCCAATTTTTCAACGACACTCGAGGTTTTGTCACTTGAAACAAATCGTATATTTGGAAGTTTGCCTACCGGCTTAGGCAACCTCGTCAACCTGCAACAGCTCGAGTTAGGAGGGAATCAATTAACAGGAGCTATTCCTGACGATATCGGTGCGCTCAAAATGTTAGGTTCGGCTATTTTTGATGAGAATGGATTCTCGGAAATATTCCAGCTTCTTTTGGAAATTTATCGCAACTAAGCGTGTTGTTCCTTCATGATAATGTGTTAGAGGGACCTATACCATCGAGTCTTGGAAATTGCCGGAGCTTATTCTTGTTAACCCTTTCCGGCAATCACCTCACCGGAGTAATACCGAGCCAACTTTTCAATGCTTTTGGTCTCGCTTTCAATTTAGACCTCAGTCAGAACCATCTAGAAGGTGGCTTACCCTCGGAAGTTGGCCAATTGACAAATTTAGTAAACTTTAGTGTAGCAGAAAACAAATTATCAGGCCGAATCCCAGAAAGCCTTGGTAGTTGTGTTAGTCTTGTATTCCTATTGATGGAAGGTAATTTCTTTGATGGCCCCATTCCTCCAACATTCGAGGCGTTAAGGGGTCTCGAATATGTTGATCTTTCTCGAAATAATTTGTCTGGGAAAATACCTAGTTACTTCTCTAATTTTCCGTTGAAGCATCTGAATTTGTCTTTCAATGATTTTGAGGGTGAGGTCCCGACGGTCGGGATCTTCAAAAATGCCAGTGCAGTGTCATTTCTCGGGAATCCTAGGCTCTGTGGAGGGATCCAAGAGCTACATTTGCCTAAATGCATCGAGGGAAATTCAAGGAGAAGCAAGCACAATCACAAACACCATTTCATGTTGATTTTCAAGATCATTTTGATAATGGGCAGTGCTATCATCTTGGTCGTAGCCCTCTTAATTTGGTTGCATTTGAAGAAGAAAAAAGTGACCATTTCTTCTTCACAACCGTACTTGAAGGAGCCGTTCTTGCAAGTGTCGTATGACATGCTGCTCAAGGCAACGAACGACTTTTTGCCAACAAACTTGATTGGCGTAGGAGGTTTCGGTTCTGTATACAGAGGGATTTTGGCTTTAGATGGAGATCAAATCCCTGTTGCTATCAAAGTGTTCGATCTTGAACGTCGAGGAGGTTCAAAGAGCTTCATGGCAGAATGTAAGGTCTTGAGGAGCATTCGACATCGAAATCTTGTGAGGATTATATCTGCTTGCTCAAGCACTGATTTTAATGGCATTGAGTTCAAGGCTTTGATCTACGAGTTTGTCCCAAACGGGAGTCTTGACGGGTGGTTATCTTCGGGGCTGGCAGCCCACGATGAAGATCGTGGCAGCTCACGGCATCTTAGCCTCCTTCAAATGGTGAATGTTGCCATGGATGTAGCTTCTGCCATTAATTATCTTCATAATGACAATGAAATCGAGGTCATCCACTGTGATATAAAGCCAAGTAATATTTTATTAGACGATGCCATGAACGCTCGTTTGGGTGATTTTGGATTATCGAGGTTAATTCCGATGCTCAAAAATCAGAACCAAAGCAGTTCTATTGGAGTCAAAGGAACAATCGGATATACAGCTCCAGGTAATTCAATTTATTTTGGCATTTAATTCAAGTCAATTTTATTTTGTGGACATTAAATTTGAATCAATTTTACCAATTAAAAATAATGTGATATTTATTAATCCAAAATAATAGGCCAT
>BSYO01000002.1:25161693-25235943 GCA_033239525.1 Nepenthes gracilis
GGTATGCAGACCCAAACTCAATGAATGGAGCCGGATCTAATCAACTAGGCGAATCTAAATCTGTTCGAAGTTGGATCTAAGTACGCATTATTGGCGCCGTCTGTAGGAACCGCTTACAAAAAGTCAACTGTGTTTCCCAGATACTCTCTCCGATCAATACTCTTAAACAAAACGGTGAACACAAGGGCACAATCAAGCAAGCCAGCCCAAGACGTAGTCTCACCAAACCAGGACCATGCCATTGGCACCGTGGTCAACGGGGTAGCCGGTAGAATCCCGTCATCTTTCTTCCAAAACCTGGCAAAGGACATGCACAGTACAGACAGAATGCTCTAAATACTCTACGCCTACCAGGAGCAAGTGTCACGTCCCAGGAATACAATATTCGCAGGTCAAAATAAAATCAATAATATATATTCTATTAACCATAATAATCCAACCCGGACGTGACAATCCGAACACATACAGGACCCAACATGATAAACCCCGCACAAGATCTCATTGGACATAAATCCAGACAAACACAATATATGACATGCTATCCAAATATCGCAATGGAGGTATTCAATATTATAACAACTCATTAACATAACGCGATAACTCTAAACATATTCTATATATGGATCAAGGCCCTCATTCGGCCATAGGAAAAACCATAATATATCCTCGAGATTAGAAATATAACAAATATGAATATCTCCACTCACCGATAGAGATTTGCCGCATCAGACAACGTTCAAGCTCTACAAGCGTATCCAAGCCACTGGTCTGAAGGGATAAAACATAAAAATATGAGTCTAAAGCTCAACAAGTATCAACAATCGTATAAAACGGTACATATAAATCAGAAGTATGGATATCGTATAGCAATCACGTAAAATAAAACACAATGTTCGTGAAATCCCTAAAAACCAAGGAGATGTCTTATACTAAATCGTCGTCCGTATTAACTCGTCCCTCCGGGACAAAATCATATAAATCACGATCCGGTAAAGTCTCGTAGACGATATCATATCATATGATCCGAGGTCACATTATATAATCACGACCGTCACCACATCCATGTGGAACATATATCGTCGTCTGGATCTAAAACTCATAATGCAGAAATCAAGAGAAGACCGCAGGAACTAAAACATAAATCAAAACACATTCCGAGTTTATCATATCAGTACGTACGAGACATTCCTATCGCCCATCCATGGGCCAAACCACGTATCTCAAATCGTCATCCACGCAATATATACAGAAATACAAAGCATGCACGAAATTGGAGAACCAAAGATAAATAATACCAACTTAGGGAAGGGTTACACTCGTCCGGTAACCACGGCTATATCGATTGTGATTTAAGCCAACAGCTCAAGGCTTGGCTACAGTTTATGCCAGTAGTTCAAGGCCATCCATGTACTCTGTCTCCCATAGATTAGGAACTCGCTTAATATGTTTTACCACCCGTGGCTCTAGGTGCAACCTCAAATTTTAGTTATATATTAGGACGTCTGAATATATTAGTTTTTCGTCAATTCCTTATGATGGTTCTCAATTAAATACACAGTAGGGTAGATCAACTACTAAATGTCTCAACCTTCCGGCGGAAGTAGCCTATCATATATGTCCCTGTCAAGACTAAGCCTCCCCGTCGGGAGCAGTGCCACAAATAGCCAATGCCTCAGATCACAAATCGACCCCTAGGGTCTCAGACCGCCATGGTCCCGTAGTGAACCCACCCCCGGCAGCGTGCGTGTGGACCAATGCACGGCCTGGTTCATTGTTTCACAATATATAGATATACAAACATACATATATATCGTCCGAGTGTCCAAAATCCCTCCAAATCACAAATACCAGTACAAACCACCACACAACTGATAAAATATACATGCATGTACACAACTGATAAATTGAGGGTATATAAAAATATATGCATGTTAGTAAAATCTCTCACAGTAGTCAAAATACACTAGAAATTAAATCAGACCAAGAATAGAGCTAAAGGATACTTACCTTAACATTATATTCCACAGATTTGAAGAAAGGATGTCCTAAAGTACTCCAATTGGGCAATTTTCCTCTCAGCCACCGCGTGCCCCTTCCTCTCTCCTTCGTTCTCTTCCACGTGCGGCCTCTGCCAGCCGCTGCCGCCGCTCCACCACCGCGCCGCTTGCCTGGCCGTCGTCGGCCTCCTATGCACCACCCAGTCGGCGTCGACGCCGTTACGCGGCCGCCTCTCTCCTCGCGTGACTTATCACTGTCGATCTCCCCCGCGCACCCACATCGTGCGCCACCGTCGTGCTGTCTCAGCCGGCGGCCAGCCCAGCCCCCATAATCCTGTCCACGGTCGCCACCTCATTCCTCTCTCCTCCTCTCCCTCTTCCCTGCCTATAAACCCTCTTCCCCTGCACTCTCTCTCCCCAACTCCCTCTCTGCTGCTTCTTTTTCCCAATTCTTTTCTTCTTTCCATTTTTTTTCTTTTAATTATTATATATATATATATATATATCATTTTCTTTCCTTTTTTTCTTTTATTTTAAAATTCAAATTGGATTTCGAATAACAATACAGGCATACCTCGGGCGCCACTCCAAAATCCCGATCATTCCTCAAAATTTTAGAATATTTTAATTTACTTTCACTACGTCCGAAATATTCAAAATCATAATTAATATTAAAATAATCCAATCGGAATCCGAAATATTACAGCAAGCACAGTGAAATTTGCACCGTGATGTGGCCCCGGCCACCGGCATCCAAACGAGGAGGCCAAAGAAAGAAAGTTTTGGCCCAACGGACCAAAAGGCTAACCAGCGCTCCCGCACCAGTATCCTCACACGCCAAAGTCGTTTAAGGCGTGAGGAGCGAGGAACCAGCTCTACTCTGAATGAAAGTCAGGAATGAAGGAACCCTAGATAATCCCGAGTGGAATCTAGGCCCCAGGCTCAGGAAGGAGCCTCCCAAGCCATAAGATCAGCGAAAGGTAGCAGCCGCCCGGCTACTGGACAAGCTAGAGAAAGAACAGAGTTGAGAGCATATTTGAACTCCAAAAGATCTGCTAATGTCGTTCCAACGAATCCGAGGCTGGAGAAGATATGGAACCGCGTCTTTAAAGACGATGAGCGCGCAGCCAGTATCAACAGATCTCCCTTCACCGCGGAGATCTTAAACCATCATATGCCGGAGGAATTTAAAATGCCAGCCCTTGACTCTTACGATGGGAGTGCAGATCCTGTCGATCATCTCGCTCACTTCCGCACCCATCTGATTCTACAAGGGCTGGAGGACACAGCCATGTGTCATTACTTCCCCCTCACTCTAAAAGGGAATGTGCGCATTTGGTTCCATTATCTCCCCTTAGACTCGATCCAAAGTTTTTAGGAGCTTGCGGATCTTTTCTTGTCTCAGTTTGCCTCCAGTCGCAAGGAGGAAAAATAGCCATGGCATCTGTCCCATATTAAGCAGAAGCATGGAGAGAACCTGCGGAGGTTTCTAGATCACTTCATGGCAGAAGTCAGACGGATCCCTCGACTTACGGAGGAAATGAAATTGAGCAGTTTTATTTCCGTGCTGGCACATGGAGAGTTCTTTAGGTAAGGGCGCATAAGAATCTGCAGACCTTTCGAGAAGCGGAGTCTACCACCAGGGCCTATGAGGTAGCAGAGGAGGCTAATAAGGCAAAACGTCCCGACCGGCCTAAACAGCCTCGCTCTTTCCCGCCCGAAGGAAAGAGAAAACATAACGGTGGTAATCACTCCTACCAAAAGCGCCACAGGATTGGGCCGCCAGAGTGTAAGGACTACGGGCCCATCAACCTAACACCCTTGACTGACACGTACTCAAACGTCCTCATGCAGATCCGTGGGGAGAAGTTCCTTAGGTGGCCAAAACCACTTAAGAAGGCGGAGGGAGGAAATCCAGCCAAGTACTGCGATTTTCATCGATCTTCCAAGCACTCCATAGAGGACTGCAAGACCCTTCAGCAGGAGATTGAGGACCTAATCAGAAGGGACTACCTCACCAGGTTCGTTAAAGGCCCTGGTTAGAGCTCTGGAAATGCGGGCGGAGAAGGATCAGGGTCCTCTCCACCACGAAACCGGGTCGCGGTAGGAGTGGTCAACATAATCACCACCCGGCCGATCAAGAATCCGACAGACAACAGGGACCAGCACACGGGGAGGAATAAGCAGCGCACTACTGACAACGTCATTAGTTTTAGTGACAACGTCCTAGCACATATAGTCTCCCCCATGCAGACCCCTTATTGTATCAGCACTAGTTTCCGACGGTAGCGTTGACTACCAGATGAAACAGGTACTTATTGATAATGGAAGTTCTCATGATTTGCTTTACCTCGATGTGTTTTTTGAACTTGATTTAAAAAAGAGTCAGTTAAAATCTACAGAAGGCCCATTGTATGGCCTTAACAACGAACCGGTGCCCGTTCAAGGGACAATCCGAATAGAAGTCACCCTAGGAACGTACCCGAGAACGGTAAGTCGTACACTTACCTTCCTGGTAGTCGATTTGCCATCTGTATACAACGCAATACTACGCCGGCTGTGCCTAACAGTGTTTGGGGCCGTCACTTCAATACCACATCTTAAAATAAAATTTCCAATGCCATACGGTGTGGGCGAAATACTGGGGGACCATGTCACTGGACGAACATGCTGCATGTCCCAAATCGCTCCAAATGATAGCACTAAAAAGTAGCAGAACTTGACCATCGAGACGAGGCAACCTTGCAGCAGGCACAGTTTGGTGAGGCAACCGACCTAGTCCCACTGAATCTGGACGATCCAGAAAGGTGCATATGAATCGGCGACTCACTCACCAGTGCGCTACGTGAAGAACTGATCACATTCCTATGACGGAACACTGACATCTTCGCATGGACTCCCGCTGACATGCCTGGGATTCTAGACCGGGTAATGGTCCACAAGTTGGGCCTCGACCCAGACTAAAAATCCATCAGGCAGAAGCAGAGAAACCACTCAGTGAAAAAGTTAATCGCCATCCGAGAAGAAGTAAAGAAATTGTTGGATGCTGGATTCATCAGGGAGATTCAATACCCTGATTGGCTCTCCAACTTAGTCTTGGTAAAGAAGAGATACAGAAAGTGGATAATGTGCATCGATTTCACTGACGTTAACAAAGCCTGCCCAAAAGACAGCTTTCCTTTACCCAAGATTGACCTGCTGGTAGACTCGACGTCCGGACATGAGCTATTGAGCTTCATGGATGTCTATTCAGGCTATAACTAGATCCGGATAAGTCCGGAGGACGAAGAGCATTCCTTGTTCATGCCAGACCAGGGGACTTACTACTATAAGGTGATACCCTTTAGATTAAAGAACGCAAGAGCCATTTACCAGCGGTTGGTAAATAAAATGTTTAAAAAATAGATCGGCCGCAATATGAAAGTCTATGTTGATGATATGCTCATCAAGAACAGAATTACAGGCAGCCATATTTGCGATCTGATGGAGTCATTTGAGTTACTCTGCGAGCATCAAATGAAGCTAAATCCAGCTAAGTATGTCTTTAGGGTAGCCTCGAAAAAATTTCTGGGTTTCATCATCTCTCAACGAGGATCGAAGCAAACCTGTAGAAGATCAAAGCCCTCGCGGACATGGCTCCCCCATAAAGTGTCAAGGATGTCCAAAGACGGATTGGGCCGATTGGCGTATTATCCGCTTCTAGCGAAGTCATTGACAAGTTTCAAGCCATTCTTTAAGGCGCTTAGGGAAGAAAATCAAACGGTTTCCAATGGGCCAGATTGCGAGGGCGGCCTTCAATGGGTTCAAGCGGTACCTTGCTAGCCCGTCACATTAACATCACCCAAGGTCGGCAAAAAGCTATACCTCTACTTGGCAAGACGGAGGTGTCCCTGGTTGCCCGTTCGTAAGCCGGACTCCGACACCCAACGGCCGATCTACTATATAAGCAAAATATTGACCGGCCCAGAGACGCACTACCCACGCACAGAAAAGTTGGCCTTAGCTCTCATATTCTCCGCACGAAAACTAAGGCCCTACTTTTAGGCACACCGCATCGTAGTTCTCACCGACCAGCCTCTAAAGAGCATACTCTAAAAATCCGATGTTTCTAGACGGTTGGTAAAGTGGACTATCGAATTAGGCGAATTCGACATTGAATTCAGGCCTAAGCTGGCCATAAAGGTGCAGGCTCTGGCCGACTTCATTGTTGAAACCACGACCCTGATTCTCAAAGAACAGCCCTCGGAGAACGTGGAACAATACATGGAGGCACTAGAATGCGTGCTCCATGTGGACGGATCATCCACAGACACGGGCAGTGGAGCAGGAATGGTCCTCACGACCCCCAACGAGTTTGAGGTGAAATACTTCCTTATACTTGACTTCCCGGCTACTAATAATGTTGCTGAATACGAAACCCTACTAGCTTGGTTAAGATTAGCAAAGGAGTGCTCAGCTAAGAGACTGGCTGTTTTTAGCGACTTCGAGCTGATCGTCAACCAGGTTAATGGAAACTTCAAGGCGAACAACCCACATATGGCCAAATACTTGGCCAGAGTAAGGGAGGCCGTCCATAATTTCGACAATCTAACCTTGGTCCATATTCTCAGAACTGAAAACTGGAAGGCCAATCAGCTGACAAGAGTAGCGGCGATCGAAAATCCAGAACAGTACTCGAGAAACATGAAGAAAGTCCTCGGCGCTCCCTGTATAGAGGGACAGGAGGCAATGCAGATCTCCGAGACGGAAAACTAGATGACACCTGTAACGTCCCCAGCGCATCCGCATGTGGATATTGTCCGCTTTGGGCCGGGTGAACTTCACGGCGTCACAGGCCATCATGCGGCCCACACGGTTTTGTTCCTAGCAGACGGAATCCACCACCCCCAAAACACGTCCACAAGGGAGAGGTATCCACGCTTTTATAAAGGCACGCTCGTTCCCTCTCCATCCGATGTGGGACTCTACAGTCCACCCCCCTTGGGGACCCAGCATCCTCGCTGGCACACTGGACCTGTCCCGGCTTTGATGCCATCTGTAAAGTCCCCGGTGTATCCGCATGTGGATATTATCCGCTTTGGGCCGGGGAAACTTCACGGCGTCCCAGGTCATCACGCGGCCTGTACGGTTTTGTTCCTAGCAGACGGAATCCACCGCTCCCAAAATGCGTCCACAAGGGAGAGGTATCCACGCCCTTATAAAGGCACGCTTTGTTCCCTCTCCATCCGATATGTGACTCTACAACAGCCTACCTAAGGTGTCGAGCAGACAAAACATTGTCGGAAGACGCAGAAGAGGCCAGCGGATAAAGAGAACGGCCGGCTGGTACACTATAGTCGACGGGTGGCTGTATCGCCGCGGCTACTTGACTCATTACCTCCATTGCCTAACCCCAGAAGAGGCGGACTATGTTTTGAGCGAAGTACACCTTGGGATTTGCGGATCACACATGGGCGGTAAAAACTTAGCATTCAAAATCATGCGGCAGGGCTACTATTAGCCCTCGATGAAAAAGGATACACTCGAGTTCGTAAAGAGATGTGAAAGCTGCCAACTTCACGACAACCTTCGCCATCAGCCGTCCATCGAGCTAAAATTCCTTTAGGCACCGTGGCCCTTCGCGCAATGGGGGCTTGACATTCTTGGCCCATTTTCCATTGCAATCGGGCAAAGAAAGTTTATCATAGCGGGCATCAACTACTTCACAAAGTGGGTCGAGGCTGTCCCGCTGGCCAAAATCACATAACACAACGCACTTGAGTTTGTCCGCCAGAACATCATCTGCAGATTTTGGCATTCCAGAAGTCATTATGACTGATAACGGAACTCAATTCTCGAGAAAATACTTCACCAGGTATTACACTAGCCTAGGGATTAGGGTGGTCTACACTTCGGTGGCGTATTCTCAAGCGAATGGACAGGTGGAGGTCACGAACCGAACGCTACTCCAAGGGCTCAAGACCAAGTTTGAGGACGCAGGGGGCTCTTGAGTAGACGAGCTCACCTCAGTCCTTTGGTCTTACCGAACAACTCTAAAGGAACCAACGCGTGAGACGCCCTTCAACCTCTGCTACGGGTCTGAAGCGGTGATCCCGGTTGAAATCATGCTTCCAAGTCTTAGGGTGAAATCTTTCGACTCGCAGGCTAACTCCTAAAAAATTCGGGAACACCTAGACTTGCTAGAAGAAGCCCACGATGTTGCTAGAATACAGACCGTAGCCTACCAGTATCGAGTCGCCCACTACTACAACAAGAAGGTGAAAGCAAGGCAGTTCGATGTTGGAGAGTTGGTCTTACAGAGCATCGAGGCCACGGAAAGGTGATTGGTCAGAACAAGATCTCCCCGAATTGGGAAGGGCCTTTCCTAGTCTCCGCCGTCTTGAGAAACGGGGCATACAAGTTTTCGAAACTAGGATGGAAAGCTGGTCCGGCGAACGTGGAATACGATCCACCTCAAATGCTACTTCTAATAGGGACCCAGGTATGTATTTTGCATAATCATATGTGATCATTCGTGTGCGCGATTTAATTGGTAAAATAAGTGTTTCCTTAGCATGTTACGTGTGCATATATATATGTGGTTTCCCTTGCAGGTTCGAAATGACCTAGGTTACCCTTAAGTCAGGAGAGTCTTCACCCTCTCGTTACTAAACCCTTGTCATCCAGGCAGCCCATGAGCAGTCGTATTTAAAACCTAGTCATCTAAGCGGCCCATGAGTGGTCGTATTTAAACCCTGGTCATCCAAGCGGCCCATGAGCGGTCATATCTAAACCTTGGTCATCCAAGTGGCCCATTAGCGGTCAAAAAAATCTTAGGAGGCTAACACAACACACGTGACGACCTCCTTCATAAGGAGATAGCGTGATCAGCCAACGATGGTCGACTGGAGCAGAACGCTCCACCAAAGCAGGCCGCCCAAGTCTACACCTAGGCAGCGCTGCCAAGCTTTACTCACAGGTGAATTCTAAGCCAGCTTAATAAACGCGATGGCCTAGAAGATGCCATCAACGCCCTAAAAACAAGGCAGGCGGCCAACTCGCAGGAATTCTACCCAGTTAGCCGCCAAGAAAGCCAAAAAAGCAAAATACAAAGGCAAGAGCGTGTGACAAACACAAGGCTACTTGTATTATTGCTGAATTGAAAGATACATCATTGAATTAAAAAAAAAACTACAATCACAAAAGCTATGGAGGCGGCGGTGGCCTTTGTCTGTCTCGAGGCTCCCCCACGAGGCTGTCGCGACGCTGTGCTGACCGGTTCGATAAATTGATAAGATCCACAGAAATGTCGGGATCAACCAGGCGTTCAATACACCAGCTAATGTTGATCCCTTTCCACAACCGCGCTAGTATCATGCCCTCAACCTCATGGGGACGGATACGGAGACTCAGGTCGTTTTCTAAGGTTGCCATCTACCTAGCAAGTTGATCAAGGCGCCCTTTAGCTTGCTCATTCTCCTCCTTCAAACGGGCGACCTCAGCTTTCAAACTCAAGTTCTCCGCCTCCATGTCCACCAGAACAGCCTCTAAGGCAGCCACATCCTCACGGTGCTCAGCCTCCAGAGTCGCCAGCTTAGCATCGGGCAAGGCGATCTCTCCGTCCCTATCAGAGATCACCAAGTCTCTCTGCCTGAGCACCTTAGTAACTGCGCTTGATACTTTGTTCGCCTACATTAAAAAAGAAAAGGGGGTTAGAAAAGGCAAATCAAAAGACAAGGCGAGCAACAGAATCTATACCTCCCAAATTCTCCGTGCTGGCCTGTCTGGCCTCACACCCAGTTCTGACGCAAAAGGCGGTGAGTCAGGAAGGGGACCCATGTCAGTAGGGCTGGCGGCGACCTCAGCCATGAACTCTGCCATGGGATCCTCTGGAGTGTCCTCCCTCCTGGCTGGTTCCCTCGGAACGGCGGGGGACTCCAAAATCTGCTCCTGCTACTCCACCGGAATTACCACAATAGGTGATCCAACTGACAGCTCCTGCAGCCAAGGTGCCTCGATGGGTGGCTCCCGAGTCGACCCCGATGGCGCAGGCTGCGCTAGAACAACGCCGCTGCTCAACTTGGTCTTATAAGCCTCAACGGCCAGCTCATCTTCTATCCCAGATGCGGCACCAACACCCACAAAACATCCAATAGAGAGGTAGTCAGGCCTTGAAGACGACGAAAAAGGCTCCACCGAGGCCGCCCTCTTTTGCCTTGGACTAGGAGGACTTGAATCAGACGGGCGGGGACTAATAATAAAACCCTTCTTCCTCTTCTTTTTCTGCAAGACCTCCGGCGGCGGGATTTTCAATTTTTAGACTGGAGACGGAGGTCCCCGGTTGGCCTTCTTTGCCTCCACACAAGAAACCAAGTAGTCTCTCCGGAAGTCCCTTAGATTCTTTTCCACCAGCTCAACCAGCCACTCTAGGGACACCGTCTCCGCCTCCGAAGGCACCCCTGTATACACCTCAGGAACTTGACCCCACTCCTTGGGGAAGGGCCAAGACTCTCTCACATTAACAAAAAAGAACCGGTTCTTCCAATTCTTGAGGGAGTCGTAAATGGCGGTGCTAATCTTGAGACCGCCGCTAGCACCGCCGCGGGGGATAAAGAAATCCATTTTGCTCTCTGATTGATCTTAAAGATCCCCCTCACCATTGACATCGTCAACAGTCTTGAATGTTGACGAAGAAAAGTACAAAGGAAGTACAAGTACCTGACGGCGTTAGCATGAAACTGAGCGATGGGGACCTAAAGCGCCCGAAAAATCAACATCAGTTTGTCAGGGACTAGAAGGTGGAGCCCACTCCTCAAATGGGCTTCGTATATGGTCACGAAGCTCGTGGGCGGCAGAAAGCTCTTGTCGTCCTTCCCTAGAACGTGGAAGGCGATCTCCTATGGAATGTTGAACTCGACGTACAAGACTTTCATGTCATTTTCTCTCAAAACGGAGGCAATATCGACGATGAAAGCCATGGTCAGAGCTAAGGTTTTTCTTCTTCTCAAACGGAACAAGGAAGACGAAGAAACACGGAAAGCACAAGAAATTCAAAATGAAGCAAGCAGGTGGTTTAAAAACCCGTGTGTACATGAAACCGTCTTGAAAGCCTGCGCCATCATTACCGTCGCATGTCATTTCCCTAAAAGAAGGTTATCGAATCAAATCCTTCAGCTCATTAAATACCGGGATCTTGAACGTACCACATAGAGACACGTGGCCTGCTTTTCTGGCGGGGCGGCTAATGGCCAACATTTCCTTCTCCAAGTTGCCTAGAAATTTCCCAAGAACGGTCAATGAATCTGGTCAACGTTTTGAAAGTACTCAAGGCTTCTCTTCAAATGGGCAACGACTCCGCCAGCAAAAACAAGCGCATCTCATCATAAATATGCTGGATGCCAGAGTCCTGACCACCAGCATAGGGGGCTAGTGATGGGTAGGCCCATAGCTAGTAGGCCCATAAGAAAAGCTGCCCAAAGTCCAGAAAAGTTGAGACATGCATTAGATGGTCAACGTGCTAACATTGATCGCCCGGCATACAAACAGACGGCCAACACACTCCTTTAAGACGGTCAACATTTCTGTTGACCGGAAGTACTGTAGTAACAGGCCGCAAAAAGACGTTAAATCTAATACGGGTCAGTACTAGTTTGGTAAGCGTTCTCGTACACGACAAGCAATGATCATTTCCTTGATGTTACACTTTCCTTAAATTCGATCTCCTCTAAAAAGATATCAACAAATTCAGCACCCACTCCATGAGGAAGGTGATAGATTCTCTCTCTTTACCAATAATAGAGTCGAACGGTCACAAAAACACAAAAGGAAGGCAGATAATCTGAAGATCCGTTACCTGCTTATAAAGGAAATGATCCCATCAGATTACGCCAGTCAAGCCTACCTACTCAAAGAAAGCCGCCCAACGCCCGATTAGGGATCACGCCTTCCTAGTCAAGGAAGGTCGCACTCCCCATCGTCTATATAAACCTAGAGTCTCAACTCTGAAAGGATACGCTTTTTAATACGATTTGAATCACGAACGCAAACGCAAAGTATAACGCAGTGCTTGAGCATACTTTCTCTCAATTGCTCACCTTCCAATCCCATTCCAAGCCTCCAGATTACAGAGACTTCTCCGGCTCTCTGAGAACCGTCCTCCAAAGCTTCCACGCTTTCAGGACGTAGCTTCTACTCGTTCCTCGTAAACATCGAGTCAAAAATCATACTCTTAACGAGTCACGGGAACGTCTCTACATCTACAGGCCAACACTCCCGCCAATCTCACACACACTCTCTCTTTTACTTACCAATTCACCTTCTAAAGTTCGAAGGCTTGTTACTGACTTGAGCGACGGAGTGTTTTCTATGGGACAACATCCTGTCGATACTTGACATCTTGTTTACTGTAGTGGTGTGCAAAATTCAGACTCAGTGAATAGAGCAGGATCCCATCAACCAAGCGAATTCAAATCTGTTCGAAATTGGATCCAGATACGCATCACAACTAAAGCCCACAACTTTTTAATTGAAACAGATAAGTACCTCGATAGGTAAAATGAATTTGCGTTCAAGTACAACCCAAACCACCCAAACCATTAGATTTTTATCTGTTTTGATTCAAAAGCTTTGTGGGTCTGTTTCGGTTTATTAATGTAGGTGGATGAATATTAGTCATACTGCCATTAATAACCTCATTGAATGTTTTTAGTATCCTTAATAGATTTATTGATTAAATATTATGACCCACTTATCTGTTTAAAGTTAATTGACTTTTTTTTTTAAAGTAATAAATAATTATCTTAAATTAATAATATTTAAAAAATAATGAAACTGAAAAATGGCCGCTTTTTTATGTTTTTTTTTGGTAAGTAAGAACCGCTTTTTTATGATAATAGAAAATAATTTAAAAAATAAAAAAACATATTTTTTCTCTTTTTTGGATGTTATAAAAAACTATATTGGAAGGAGAATAAAATTTTTAGATATATACTTTTGTTATTTGGTTACCAAAAAAAACAAAAAAATACATGTATTTAATATATTAATAAACACTTTTCGGTAACTAATTTTTGTACTAATTTGAGCTGTTTGGGAGGAACCGGCATTGAAATTCACAAACACATGGAGTAAAAAAGCAAAGATCTAAACTTTTTTCAATTGAAAGAAAATATTTTGAGATGGTGATTTTGTCAACACTAAAGAAAAGTCTAGCAGTTTAATTTCTCACTTATATTCAAAGGGTTCATTATTTTCTTAATTATTATAAAAATAATTATTAATCTAAATGATATTACATGAAAATTGGGATCAATAGCCACCAACCTCCCGTTTTAATTTTAATTTCAAACATACTCTTTGTGCATATCCCCGTCTGAAAAATTATAGATTCCATCCTTGATAATTGTAACAAATATTGGCTTGAGTTTGTCTCTATCAACCCGTACCCAAGCTGTTACCATTCCTTGTTTGATTGGTTGATTATTTGATGTATGTGTGCATTTGTTGTTATAGAATACGGTCTAGGCAATCAAGTATCAACAAAAGGTGACGTATATAGTTATAGGATAATTTTACTAGAAATAATTACCGAAAAGGGTCCTACGGATTTAATGTTTGAGAATGGCCTCAACATTCACAAATTTGTAGAGATGGCTTTGCCCAAGCGAATGATGAAGATCGTTGACGCAAGGCTTTTGATAGATGATAATGGGGAAACCAGCGCTAATCATTGTGATGAGCAGTTGAAAATTTATGGAAAAATGGAGTGCATCAAGTTAATATTAAAAATTGGAGTTGCATGTTCTATGAAATTACCAAAGGATCGGATTGAGATTAAGAATGTCCTTAATGAGTTAGAATTAGCTAAGGACCGGCTGATTGGTTCTAAAATTGTGCCAAATGTGCTTTTGAATGCACAGAATAGTATAAGTTTTTTTAATAAAAGAATAATTTCTTTGATTTAGTGTATAAAAAGTGTTCTTTCTTTCTTTTCTTCTTTCTTTATATAATTAAAAAATAAAAAATAATAATACAGTGATAGTCAATTAAAAAGTATTCCCTCTGAATAAGGTAATGCTTGATTAGATTTTTTTTTGAAAACAATCGGTATTGTTGGTTTTTTTTAAGAGTATTAATTTAAAAATATCTTTTATTTCATTTATACATTCATTTGTTTTTTAATGCTTGTAATTAATGTTCCTAAACATATCAAAAAAATATAATAACCTGCTTTTTATGTACTATGAGATATTAAATTAAAAATTATCTTAACATCTATCTATGCAGATGGTAAAATTAAATTGAATTATGAAAATTTGGAAAAAAATCTCAAAATGATTTTACTTTTATTTTCTCACTAAAAAAAATATAAGAATTTGATGTAGGCAAATAAAAAAAAGATAAAAAATTAATATTTATTTACTTGTTTGTTTATAAAAGAAGTGAGTCATTGGGTAAAGATGAATAATGGCCTTCCTAAAAGTGTATCAATCCATGAATAATTGCTATCAAGTCAGTCGTTGCATGGGTAAGAGTAGGTGCTCACACTGAACCATGCTTTTTTTTTTTTTTAATTAAAAAAAAATATTTTTTTTTCTAATTTTGGTTATGGACTTTTTTCTTATTTTCTGATTTTAATTCTATACAAAAACTAAGCCAAATTAGTGATATTTTGTACAAGGGGCATGCCAACACCCCATCTTCTCACAATTAATCACTACCTCTATTACTTTTGATTCTCTCGCCAACTTACAGTCAAAGATAACAGAGTTTTCCTTTTAAATCTCTGATGAATGCGACAATGTCAAAAAAATATCCCAATATCTCCAAAAGTTACAAATTTTGTGTAGCCATTGAAAGTATGGATCACCTTCAATGAGTTTAAAATTCTATTTTTTGTTACGTATGTGCTAATTGGAAGCAATACATATATTAAATATGAATAGCCATTTGAATGAAATCGGATTAAATTTTTAAATGTTTATATTTGTATTCTATACATCACAACATTTAACAACAAATCAAAGGATACGAAATTTACTCCATAGTATATTCTATGACATTTAAATTAGGCATCTTTCTTAAAAAATGAAAAGATAATAAGAAATTGAATCTAAAAGAAAGTTAAAACTAAAGGGTTTGACTCCGTAATTTGTAATTTTTTACCTGTGATTAGAAGATAATAATTCTATACTAGCTTTTTTGTATTGATTGGCCTCTCCCCTTTTTTCAAAAAAATAGAAGTATTTATAACATTATTGCCAATCAGTAAAATTTTTTAAAGAAGAATGATTGATTATTATTTTTATCCATTACTCTAATTTAGAATATAATAGTTCAATCATTGTATATAGTTTGAGTTTAATATTTATTCATTAAGCGCATTAATTACTTACTTTATTGGGTCGTTTATCTTTCGATTTATGTAATTGCTCGTTAAAATTAATCGTTCAATTTAACTAACTATCCTGTCATTTGGTAGCTCAATCTTTAGTGTTTTTAGTGGTCTAATCATTTGGCTAATTGATGATTCGGTCGTTTGGCCGGACTTATTCCCGGTATGCGTCTAATAACTTAGCTAGTTCATACATTTTCATCCGATTATTGTTTGTAGGCTCCATATATCAGTGGGTTGCATCGATTTTATCTTAGACGGTACCCAACACTAATCCTATGCTTTGAGGTTGAATTCAAGATTCAAATATGTTAGAATATGAATTCACGCAGTTTGCTTTAAATATCATCCCAATACTTCTTTCAAATAGAAACTCAATTAGTGCTTATTTTTTGTTTATTGATCTTCTCAATTAGAATTTGATTTCTTTGATATTTTTTAATATCTTGGCTAAGATTCTTAGACCTCTTGATTACTTTCTTTACTTTCAGATGTATCGTTTTACAGCTTATTTTTTGCTATAAAAAAGGGTTGCCCTTATTTGATATTGAACCAAATTATAAATTTCAACATCTAATAGAGTTACTTGTATTCCACAAATTGAAGAGAGAGCTCTCTTAGATTCCTTGCAGTCCTTTGGAAAGTATTTGTGAAATCTGCATTGATCACCTATTTTATATGAGAAGTTATCATTATTTTTTTATTTTATGTAATATCTTGAATCGAACTGACCTTTCATCCAGGTAATTACCTTTGATGTGTTACATCATCCACTGTGGAGCATCTAGGCTCCTACCTGTTTGTTGGGGATCATCAAGTTCAATGTCTCTTGGCTCTTATAATGTGATATTTTTGTTGGCTAGATATTAATCAGTTAAAATTGATTAACTAAATGTTGTATTTAAAAGGGGTAATGAACCTCTTGAATGCTCTGCGTTTGCTACTCGAACTCACCCCATTCCTTCTTCAAATCAAACGATTTTTAGAATTTATTTGTTAAAATTTATTCTTTAGTTTTTTTCATAATAAATCTAATGGATATGAGTATTTTCCAAATGTATATTTTACATTCCTTTTTCTCTTGGTTTTATTTGCTTACATAATTGATTGAAGTTTGCAAATCTATTCCCTAAAATATGCTCAGCTACTTAACATGGTCCACGTAAGCATACTTACATTGAATTTTTTCTATGAATATGACAACCTTATCTTCTGTTGCATTCTGGATCCTCGGGTCCAGTCGGATCCGTGGTCTCCAGGCAACACAAGTGTTTGAGATGCTTGATGCGAGAGAGAGATCAAGACCAGATTTTTTACGTGGAAAACCTCCTCGTGAAAGGGGAGGTAAAAACCACGAGGCTCAGGACCTTTATGAATGCTTCACTATTTGAGATGGAGTTTTTACAAAGTACAATTGTGAGGGTGGATCTCTTCCTTGTATCTTGTTTTGTATTTCTTATATGAGAGGTTTCTCTCACCAAGGAGCTCTTTCACTCTTTCCTTCCTCTTGCTGGGAAGTGTGGGAATTCAAAGTCTTCTCTCCTTGGCGTCCGGGACGAGTTGGAAAGAAGGCGTTTTCTCTCAGAGAGAGTGGGAAATGAGGGCTTCGCCAGTCCCTTAGGCAAGAGCCTGTGCTGGGTATTTATAGGGGAAAATAGGCAGTTGGGGAGTAGACACATGGCGGCCAGCTGATGGTCGGGCCTACTGACTGCATTTATTACTGCTGACGTGGGCGGAGTGGCACGCGGCTGGCGCCGCTGCAGGGCCTGAGTGTGTCAAGCGTATAAGGCCTAAATATCAGCCTTGATTTGACTAGGCGTGCACTGTTGAGACGGCGACTGACAGTGGTTGCAGGTTCCTTGGGAGTCAGCGAGGTTGCTTAGCTGGCGGTTTCGGCCGCGCGGATGGTGGTCCTCGAATCCCTTCTCGGTTTCTCGGACTGACTTGAAGCTCGTCGGAATTCCTAGGGTTCTCGGTTGTCTCCCTTTGCGAGCTGGCGAGGCTTCTCGGACTTAAGCTGCGATCTTGGCTTCCAGAATGCTGACCTCCGTTTGGGCCTTTTGGGCCGTCCAGCTTTCTAGGCTTGCGGGCGCACTTCTGGGGCTTGCTTTTATAATGTTGCGTACGATAAATCTGGCCGTACGTCGGTCAAAGCGCGAGCGGCTTTTTGTGCGTGCGGGCGGACGGACAGACACGGGCAACACAGAGTAAACAGAACTCGAACAGAGAAGAAGAAGTGTGAGGGCAATGAGAGAACACGCAGGTTTACGTGAAAAATCCCGTAATCTGATGAGGGGTAAAAAACCACGGCAGCGGACAAGCAGTCCGAGAAATCTCACTATTGTGATGAAAAGATACAATGAACGCCTGGGAAACTATTCGCTTTCTCGGGGGAATTACAACGTAGGAGACAGATTTCTTCCTTCACTCCTTTCTCTTTGCCTTTCTCTTTTCTCTCGGGATTCTCTTGCTCGAGTGTAAACAGATGGGAATTCAAGACCGGGACCCTCCCTTAGTATCCGGGAAGGGGTATTTATAAGGATTTCGATGCCGTTGGCGGGCGACACGTGGCGCTGGCGTGTCGTGGCCGCCGCCACCATCACCACTACCGCAAAAAGGGCCGCGATGACAGGACACTGTCACTATCTCGCACTCGGAGTTCAGAACGCATGGCCTGCAGGTACGGCGTGTCAGGGGCCGTTGGTTGCTGGTGGCAGCGCGTGCCATGCAAGTCATCTGAGCTGGCGTCTTGGCTATTTTGGCTTTTTTGGCGGTCCTCGTCCTTAAATGGATCACAGCGCCCTCTCGGGTTGCCAGTGCTTTTGTCATTTAATTTGATTCTTCAGGTGCTCGGAAATGGGTTAGTCATTTGGGTCTGATTTGGCTTGTGGGCCTTTTGGGCCAGCCTTTCCCTGCGATCCTTTGGGCCTGTGATTGCGATTTTGGGCCTCGGGTTTTGGGACCCATCATGAGCCCCCTATGTCAAATGGTTTGAGGACTCAGCCGTTTGACATGCCTGGTGAACATCTTCCTATTGCGATAGTCTGCGGTCTTCATCTTCTGCTAACGCGAAGAGCGTCCGAGATCTTTTCGCAACTCCGAGACTTGTCTTTCGCCGCCGTTTCGCTTTCCCGTGGAGCATTAAATGTGACATCCGATTGATGTGACGTCACTTCGGGAAGCCCCAAGGCCTGCGCCCGCCTACTGCGAATGGGGAGCTGACACGTGGGATGGCCATAATGAGGGCGCCTTTTCACTTGTTTGAAAATTTCTTTAAATCCTTTGTCGCGCCTTTATTCATTCGTCACTTCTCTTCTCCCTTTCCTTGACGTTCTCTGAGATTCTCCACGCCGTTTCGTTTTCGTTCCTTGCTGCCATTGCTCCTGGCGTTAATGACATTGCCTCTTCCCTTTTCTCTCAAGATCTTGATCAGATCAGGGTGAAATATGGCATTCCGAAGTCCGATTCGATGGTGGTTCCAGGAGCCGCAGAGAGGGCGTGCAGTTCTCCGGGCGATTACATTGCCGTATACGAAGTTCACCTCAAAGGTGGACTTCGTTTCCCTGTTCCCACGGAGCTTCACCGTTTGACGAAGGAGTTGGTCGTTCCGTTCGCGAGGCTCCAGCCCAACGCCATCAGGTATTTGGTTTCCTTGTGCGTATTCGCGCGCTGCCACAGCAAAGTTCTTGAGGCGGTCATGGTGAAGATCATGTTTCGCTTCACTCATAACCTTGACTTGATCGCCATGACCCCTCGCCCTGAGTTTGCTGAGATGAGCGGTGGAAATCCGGATTCCACCAAAAGGTGGAAGGACAGGTTCTTCTTTCTTAAGGCTGCTGACGACTGGCAGCTCTCGTCCGTATGGGGAAATGTAGCGAGCAAATATGGCTCCGACATTACTGACGAGGAAAGAGGAGCCGCCAAGGAGGTTACGGACTTGGTGATGGCAAACCTTGGCAGTTTCAACATGGGGAAGAAGAATATCTGGTTATCCCCTGAAAAGCTGGCTGAAGTCAAGTGGGTGGCGCTGTCCGGAGATTCTGCCATTGCGGCTTCGAAGAAGAAAAAGAAGAAGAAGCTGAGGAAGAGAGAGGGTCCCCTTGTTATTCGGGAGCCATCCGAGAGGCCTCCAAAGAGTCCGCGGATTGAGGTCCCAGAGCGTCCACCGAGCGCTGCTGGTGGGTCTTCCTCGGAGGATGACTCCGTTATCGCCCCCATGGTTAAGAAGGCCATGAGGTTGGCTTCTGGTCCTTCTGTGGAGTCCGGGGTCGCCGCAGCACCTTCCTCTGGTCCCGAGGCCCATCGTAAGGTTTCGGCCGTCTTCGCGGGTTTTCCTTCTAACGACCCTACAGACTTTGAGGCCTCGGGGGAGACAACCTTGGACGACGTCGTGGAGCCTCGTGGGATGGAGGCAGCCGCCGCTGTTACTGCTGAGGACATCTTTGACATTCTTAACTACAATGAGGCTGAGGTCGCAGTCTTGGAGATCTCGGCCGCCACTGACGTCTCGGAGGTAGTTGAGCCCCCCATTCCTGAAGGTCCTTCCTCCGAGGACGCTTTTGATGTTTCTGCGGTACCCGCGGAGCACCCGCTTATGCCCGAGACCTCCAGAGAGAGTGGCCCTGTTCAAGATCCTGTGGTTTCTCAGGTACTTTGCTACCTTCCCATTTGCCTCACTTTCTATTGACCGCTTCTAAGTGGCTTTGGTTCCCTTTGCAGCTCCAGGATCTAATCAGTGGTCTTAGCCAACTGGTGGGCGAAGTCGCCCGGTCTCGTTCGGAGGCGGAGTCTTCGAAGGCCGTCCAGGAAGAGAACCAGCGGCTTCACGCGGTGCTCGCTGAGGCCACCGCAAAGAGCGTTTCATCTGAGGAAACCCTGAGGCTCTTAGAGGTCAGATACGGATTCCTTTTGGAACGAAACCTTCAGTTGTAGGAGATGCTGAGGACCTCGGTAAAAGCTGCCGAACTAGCCCCCTACTGGAGGCCAGGTACTGGGATGGCATTCACCTAAGCTGCCGGCTGATGCTGATCATGCACCAACGGTTCCCCGCTGCTGTGTTGGATCCTCGCAACGCGAGCGCTGCGCACCTCGAGGACGTGTATGGTCTCCGAGGTAGGCCATTTCCTGGGTCCTCGGGCCCAAGCTACTCAGCGAGCCCTCGCTCATCAGACCAGCCGGGAACTTGGAGTCATAGAGTGGACTCTTCGTCTTTAGAAGAGCGATTCGGAGCCGTTCTACCTCAAGGTCCTGGCGAGGGCTAGCTTTTCTTTTTCCTTTTCCATTGTTGTATGGCGTGTATGAATAAAAAGGAGATTCTTGAGTCTATCACAAGTGCCTCTCTCCTTTTTTTTTTTTACTCGGATAAATCCGAGTGTTGCTTACGACCTCCTCGGCCGCTCGGAGGAGTCCGAGTTTTTGGTGTGACCACAAGGGTCCGACCTCGGGGGCCGCTCGGTCACAGACGAGTTTTTGGTATGACCTCTAGGGCCCGGCCTCTGGGGCCACTCGGTCACAGCCGAGTTTTTGGTATGACCTCTAGGGCCCGACCTCTGGGGTCGCTCGGTCACAGCCGAGTTTTTGGTATGACCTCTGGGGACCGGCCTCTGGGGCCACTCGGTCACAGCCGAGTTTTTGGTATGACCTCTAGGGCCTGACCTCTGGGGTCGCTCGGTCACCGCCGAGTTTTTGGTATGACCTCTAGGGCCCGGCCTCTGGGGCCGCTCGGTCACAGCCGAGTTTTTGGTATGACCTCTAGGACCCGACCTCTGGGGTCGCTCGGTCACAGCCGAGTTTTTGGTATGACCCGCCTTTCATTGGTAGTATTTCCTTAGGTGAGCAGCGTTCCAAGTCCGGGGTACCAGCTTGCCCTCTTGGGTGCGTAGCTTATAAGCTCCTCCTCGGAGGATAGCCGAGACCAAAAACGGTCCTTCCCAATTTGGTGAGAGCTTGTTTCTGCCAGCGATTTTTCCCGTGGCTTACACGCTTCTCAGTACGAGATCCCCGACCTCAAATTGTCGCGCTTTTACTTTCTTATTGTAATAGCAGGCCACCCGTTGTTGGTAGGCCGCTATCCTAAGCCTCGCTTGGTCGCGAACTTCCTCGAGGGCATCGAGGCTTTCTCGGAGTCTCTGGTTGTTATCCGTTGCGCTGAATCACCCAACCCGGGGGCTTGTGAGGCATATATCTATTGGGATGACGGCTTCAACCCCGTAGCAAAGACTGAAAGGGGTTTCTCTTGTGGGCTCCCTCGGCGTTGTCCTGTATGACGAGAGGACCGAGGGCAGTTCATGTACCCACGAGCCCTTAGAAGACTCCAGCTTGATTTTCAGCCCGTGTAGGATTGTGCGGTTTGTCACCTCTACCTGCCCATTGGCCTGCGGGTATGCCACCGCGTATGTACCGGGTTGATCCTCGGGCTTGCGCGGATTACTTAGTGAATCGCCGGTGAATCACTTGCGTCCGTTGTCGCTGACGATGCACTCACTCGTATCCCAAACTCCGCATACGATACTCTGCCGGAGGAACTCCGTCGCGTTTTGCTCTGTTATCCTAGCCAGCGGTACCGCTTCCACCCACTTGGTGAAGTAGTCTATTCCAACAATCAGGAACTTCCTTTGTCCAGGAGCGAGGGGAAACGGTCTGAGGATGTCGAGCCCCCATTGGGCGAACGGCCACGGGGATTGCAGTGCCCGGAGATCCGTGTGGGGGCGATGACTCATGTTACTGTGAAGTTGGCAACTTTCGCATTTGCGCACGAAATCTATGGCGTCATACTTCATTGTTGGCCAGTAGTACCCTTGCCTCATAAGTTTACAAGCTAGGTTCTTTCCCCCAATATGGGATCCACATATTCCGAGGTGCACCTCCTGTTGGGCGTCCTCGGCCTCCTTTAGGGTGAGACACCTTAGGTAAGGGGTTGAGAAACCCCGTCGATACAGCTGGCCGTCCACGATTGCATACCAGCCCGCCGTCTTTTTTATTTTCTTGGCCTCGTTCGGATCCTCGGGCAGCAAGCCATCAGATAAGAACTTCAGGTAGGGAGTCATCCAGGTGCTTCCGTCCACGACTTGCATTATCTCCTGCTCGGGATCTTCAATGCTGGGCCTACCCAAGACTTCTCGCATCCCCTTAGCGTACTGTTCAGGATCCCCTGAAGCTGCGGCTCGCGCGAGCTTGTCGACCTTGGCATTTTCCTCCCGTAGGATGTGGATGAACTCGGTCGACTCGAAACCCACGGTCATGCCTTTAACCTTCGAAAGGTACCTGGACAGCTGCGCGTTGTTGACGTCGAAGCTTCCGCGAACCAGATTGATGACCAACTCGGAGTCACTATAGATGATCAGTTCTTTTGCCGAGCATTCCTTGGCGAGTCGGAGTCCAACCAGCAAAGCCTCATACTCTGGGACGTTGTTTGTGGCCGAGAACCCCAGGGTTAGCGAGTACTTTATCTCCAACCCCTCAGGTGTGCGCAAGACAATCCCTGCTCCATAGCCATCCTTCATGGAGGAGCCGTCCACGTGCAGGGTCCAAGTAGACGCCCTGCGGAACTCGTCTGTTGTAGCCAGGTCCTCGTCGTGATCGAGCGGCGCCGTCGTCTCAACGAGGAAGTCCGCGAGCGCCTGTCCCTTTAAAGATGGTCTCGGACGGAACTCTATATCAAATTCTTCCAATTCAATGGCCCATTTGATCAGTCGGCCGGAGATCTCTGGCTTCTGCAAGATGGCCCTTAGGGGCTGGTCGGTCAGGACTACTATCTTGTGCGCTTGGAAGTACGGCCTGAGCCTCCTCGCGGAGTAGACCAATGCTAAGGCCACCCTCTCCGTGAGGGGATATCTGGTCTCGGCGGCCACGAGATTCTTGCTGACGTAATACACGGGCTGCTGCTTGCCGCGCTGCTCTCATACTAATGCTGAGCTCAACGCTGTGTCGAATACGGAGAGGTACAAGTATAGCTCCTCGCCCTGCTGAGGAGAAGCTAAGGGGGGCGGACTCGAGAGGTAGCTCCTGAGTCATTGGAATGCCTCATCGCAGTCATCACTCCACCGGAAATCCCGGGATTTTGTCCCTCTTAGGGCTTTGAAGAACGGCAGGTACTTTTCGGCCAACTTTGCTAGGAAAGGGGAGAGGGCGACCACTCGCCCGGTAAGCTGCTGAACTTCCTTCATCGTCCATGGGGACCGCATGTCCAGGATAACTTGGATTTTTTCTGGGTTTGCATCGATTCCCCGATGCGATACGATATAGCTCAAAAATTTTCCCGAGGTGACACCGAAAGTGCACTTATTGGGATTGAGCTTCATCCCGTGGGCCCTAAGTACGTGGAAGGTCTCAGCCAAGTCCCCCACGTGGTCGCCGCTTATCCTGCTCTTGACGAGCATGTCGTCAAAGTACACCTCTACGTTCCTGCCTATTTGGTCTTTGAACATCTTATTCACGAGTCGCTGATAGGTGGCTCCCGCGTTCTTGAGCCCGAAGGGCATCACCTTGTAGCAGTATGTCCCTTGGTATGTCATGAATGACGTGTGCTCCTCGTCCTTGGGACTCATTCTGATCTGGTTGTACCCGGAGTATGCATCCATAAAACTTAGGAGCTCATGGCCGGACGTCGAGTCCACGAGTTGGTCAATCCTGGGCAATTGGAAGCTGTCCTTGGGGTACGCCTTGTTGAGGTCGGTGAAGTCCACGCACATCCTCCATTTCCCATTGCTCTTCTTTACCATAACAACGTTGGCCAACCAGTCTGGGTGCTGCACCTCTCGGACGAACCCAGCATTCAGGAGCTTCTTGACCTCATCGCGGATGGCCACTAACTTCTCAGTGGAATATTTCCTGCGCTTCTGTCTGACTGGCTTGTGTCGAGGATCGACGCCCAGCTTGTGGACGATGATCTCAGGAGAGATCTCGGGCATGTCACTGGGGGACCACGCGAACACGTCCGAGTTTTCTCGCAGAAAATCGACGAGTTGGTCCCTGACAGTCTCCGGGAGTGAACTTCCTATTTGGACATACTTTTCCTGATCTGCGGAATCCAGTGGGACTCAAACTACTAGCTCTCCTGGCCGAGCGTGCTGTGATGTGGCCTCGTCCCTGAGGTCGAGGTCTTCCATGGGCTGCGGAAGTGTTACTTGTGTGGTCTGAGCCAAGTAACACATCCGTCCAGTTGACTAGTCCTCGAGGACTTCTCCTACCCCATATGGGGTGGGAAACTTCATCTTAAGGTGAGGGATGGAGGTTACTGCGCCGAATGCGGCCAAGCAAGGCCGTCCGAGGATTGCATTATAGACCGAGGGCAGGTCCACAACGAGGAACGTGAGGACCTTGGACTCCATCCTCGGATATATCCCAGGGTCACCTCCAACTGGATGATACCCTAGACGGGCACTGGCTCGTTGTCCAGTCTATAGAGTGGCCCTTCTGGTGCCTTCATTCGATTTTTCTTAAGCCCTAATTTGAAATATCGAGGTACAGCAAATTGCAGGAGCTTCTATTATCAACAAATACTCGTTTCATCCGGTAGTCATTTGCTCCGTCAGAAACGAGTGTGGTTACAACCAGGGGGTCGGAGTGAGGAGAAGTTACATGACCTAAGTCCCTACTGCTAAAACAGATAACATCGTCTTCACTCCCAAGCCCAGTCCTCGGCCTCTTTGCTGCCGCAAGCTCACGCCCATCTCCTCCTGCTGGCCGGCTGGATATCATATTTACGACCCCTGTAGCCACTCGGTTCCTGAGGGGTTCAGCCTCTCCACCGTCCTCAAGCCCTGAGGTTTGTTCGGGTCTCTGGAGGAAACGGTTGAGGTGACCCCTCCTGATGAGCTCCTCGATCTCCCTCTACAGGGTCTTGCAGTCCTCCGTGCTGTGACCCCCGGAGCGGTGGTAGTCACAGTATTTTGACTGATCCCCACCCTCTGGGTTCTTCAGCGGCTTGGGCCACTTTAGGAATTTCTCTCCCCGAATCTGCATGAGGACATTGGTGTGGGAGTCGTTCAGCGGCATGAGATGTATAGGTCGCGGCTCTCTCCGAGCGCTCTGCTCGACCTTGTGCTGCTTCTTTGATGTCTGGGGACCTTGGTAGTCCCCGGCCTTCCTTTTGCCCTCCCCGCCTTCCTGCTGAGGGTGCTCGTCCCTCTCCGACCTTTTGGCATCGTTAGCCTCCTCGGCCGCGGTGTAAGCTCTGGAAACAGCCTCAGCCTCTATGAAGGTCTGCGGGCCTTTGTGGATGAGGTACTTGAAGAAAGCACCCCCTTCGAGAGCCGAGAGGAAGGCGTTTAGCTTGACCTCATCGGTTAGTCTCGGGATCTGCCTGGCCTCCGCTACAAACCGCACCAGGAATCCCTGTAAGCTCTCCCTGGCCCCTTGCTTGATTCGAGTGAGGTACCAGGGTTGCTTCTCCACCCTCCTGCTGGAGGTAAACTTGGACAGGAAGGCCGTCACCAGATTTCCAAAATCGCGGATAGAGTCCGCGAGCATCCCGTAAAACCATATCTGCGCATCCCCCTTCAGAGTTAGAGGGAAGCACTGGCACATGGTCGTCTCGTCAAGGCCCTGGAGGTTCAGGTGCTCTCTGAAATGATTAAGGTGATCCATGGGATCACCACTGCCGTTGTAGACCTCCAGGTTGGGCATTTTAAATTTTGGGGGGAGCGTCATCGTCCTGATCTCCGTAGAAAACGGAGACTAGAGCGTGTTACCCCCTCCTCCGCTGCTCTCTCGCAGCACCAGATTCCATCCTCTTCCTGGCCTGCTCTCCACTCGAGGTGGGGTAGCCATCCTCCTCTCGTTCAGGTAGTGCCTTAACTCGTAAGGCTCCTGGACTGTGCGGCGCTGTGGGGCCGTGCGGGCTCCTCTTGTGAGTGCATCTCGTGGAACCGCCTCCTGATGGCCGTGCTCGCGGCGGTTCCGTTGAGCCTCAGAGTGGCGCCTCTCAGGGCTCTCATTTCGGACCCGAGAACCTGGTTGGTCCTCGACCCTCCGTGGTGCTCTGCTGTTGGAGGCCACCTGGGTCGTCGGGTTATCACGTCGATTGGGAGGCCTTTCGCGGCAATTGCCTCCTCTGTTCCCCCTCGCGATGCCTCGGCGAGGAGGCCTGCGGGAACCCCTTGTTTGAGTTAATCGATTTTGGAACAGAGGGTAACAAAGGCTTGCGACATGCCGTCTACCTTGGCCGCCAAGCCCCTCACCACAGGGTCGGGATGATCCTCAATCCCAGCGCAGGGGTTGGCGCCGCCGCCGTGCGAGGCCACCTCTTTGGGAGGTGCACTTGCTTGCGCCCTTGTATTCACCATTTCGGGATTTGAAGCTTGTGTTGTTGTGTACTTTTGAAGAATGTGAAAAGTAGACTTTCAGTCGCTTCCTACAGACGGCGCCAATGTTGTGTCCGGTGAATCTGGCCATACGTCGGTCAAAGCGCGAGCGGCTTTTTGTGCGGGCGGACGGACAAACACGGGCAACATAGAGTAAACAGAACTCGAACAGAGAAGAAGAAGTGTGAGGGCAATGAGAGAACACGCAGGTTTACGTGGAAAACCCCGTAACGATGAGGGTGAAAAATTTGACGGCGGACAAGCGGTCAGAAAATCTAACTATTGTTATGAAAAGATACAATGAATGCCTGGGAAATTGTTCGCTTTCTCAGGGAATTACAACGTAGGGAGACAGATTTCTTCCTTCACTCCTTTCTCTTTGCCTTTCTCTTTTCTATCGGGGATTCTCTTGCTCGAGTGTAAACAGATGGGAATTCAGAATCAAGACCCTCCCTTAGTAGCCAGGAAGGGGTATTTATAAGGATTTCGATGCCGTTGGCGGGACGACACGTGGCGCTGGCGTGTCAGGGCTACCTGCCACCATCGCCACTACTGTAGGTGCGCGTGACAGGGACACCTGTCACTGTCTGCAGATTCGGCGTTCAGGAACGCATGGCCTGAAGGTATGGCGTGTCAGCGGCCGTTGGTTGCTGGTGGCAGCGCGTGCTATCCAAGTCATTTGAGCTGGCGTCTTGGATGTTTTGGCTTTTCTGGCGGTCCTCGTCCTTAAATGGATCACAGCGTCCTCTCGGGTTGCCAGTGCTTTTGTCGTTTAATTTGATTTTTCAGGTGCTCGGAAATGGGTTAGTCATTTGGGCCTGATTTGGCTTGTGGGCCTTTTGGGCCAGCCTTTCCCTGCGATCCTTTGGGCCTGTGATTGTGATTTTGGGCCTTGGATTCCGGGACCCATCATGAGCCCCTATGTCAAATGGTTCAAGGACTCAGCCGTTTGACATACCTTGTGAACATCTTCCTATTGCGATAGTCCGCGGTCTTCATCTTCTGCTGACGGGAAGAACGTCCGAGATATTTTCGCAACTCCGAGACCTGTCTTTTGCCGCCATTTTGCTTCCCCGTGGAGCATTAAATGTGACATCCGATTGATGTGACGTCGCTTTGGGAAGCCCCAAGGCCTGCGCCCTCCTACTGCGAATGGGGAGCTGACACGTGGGATGGCCATAATGAGGGCATCTTTTCACTTGTTTGAAAATTTCTTTAAATCCTTTGTCGCGCCTTTATTCATTCGTCACTTCTCTTCTCCCTTTCCTTGACGTTCTCTGAGATTCTCCACGCCGCTTCGTTTTCGTTCCTTGCTGCCATGGCTCCTGGCGTTAATGACATTGCCTCTTCCCTTTCCTCTCAAGATCTTGAGCAGAACAGGGTGAGATATGGAATTCTGGAGTCCAATTCGATGGTGGTTCCAGGAGCCGCAGAGAGGGCGTGCAGTTCTCCGGGCGGTTATATTGCCATATACGAAGTTCACCTCGAAGGTGGACTTCGTTTTCCTGTTCCCACGGAGCTTCACCGTCTGATGAAGGAGTTGGCCGTTCCGTTCGCGAGGCTCCAGCCCAACGCCATTAGGTATTTGGTTTCTTTGTGCGTATTCGCCGCTGCCACAGCAAAGTTCTTTAGGCGGTCATGGTGAAGATCATGTTTCGCTTCACTCATAACCTTGACTGGATCGCCATGACCCCCCGCCCTGAGTTTGCTGAGATGAGCGGTGGGAACCCGGATTCCACCAAAAGGTGGAAGGACAAGTTCTTTTTTCTTAAGGCCGCTAACGACTGGCAGCTCTCGTCCGTAATGGGAAATATCGCGAGCAAATATGGCTCCGACATTACTGACGAGGAAAGAGGACCCGCCAAGGAGGTTACGGACTTGGTGATGGCGAACATTGGCAGCTTCAACGTGGGGAAGAAGAATATCTGGTTATCCCCTGAAAAGCTGGCTGAAGCCAAGTGGGTGGTACTGTCCAGAGATTCTGTCATTGCGGCTTCGAAGAAGAAGAAGAAGAAGAAGCTGAGGAAGAGAGAGGGTCCCCTTGTTATTCGGGAGCCATCCGAGAGGCTTCCAAAGAGTCCGCGGATTGAGGTCCCAGAGGGTCCATCGAGCACTGCTGGTGGGTCTTCCTCGGAGGATGACTTCGTTATCGCCCCCATGGTTAAGAAGGCCATGAGGTTGGCTTCTGGTCCTTCTGTGGAGTCCGAGGTCGCCGCAGCACCTTCCTCTGGTACCGAGTCCCATCCTAAGGTTTCGGCCGTCTCCGCGGGTTTTCCTTCTGACGACCCTACAGCCTTTGAGGCCCCAGGGGAGGCAACCTTGGACAAGGTTGTGAAGCCTCGTGGGATGGAGACAGCCGCCGCTGTTACTGCTGAGGACATCTTTGACATTCTTAACTGCGATGAGGCTGAGGTCCCGATCTTGGAGATCTCGGCCACCACTGACATCTCGGAGGTAGCGGAGCCCCCCATTCCTGAAGGTCCTTCCTCCGAGGACGCTTTTGATGTTTCGGCGGTACCCGCGGAGCACCCGCTTATGCCCGAGACCTCCAGAGAGAGTGGCCCTGCTCAAGATCTTGTGGTTTCTCAAGTACTTTGCTACCTTCCCATTTGCCTCACTTTCTATTGACCGCTTCTAAGTAGCTTTGGTTCCCTTTGCATCTCCAGGATCTGATCAGTGGCCTTAGCCAACTGGTGGGCAAAGTCGCCCGGTCTCGTTCAGAGGCGGAGTCTTCGAAGGCCATCAAGGAAGAGAACCAGCGGCTTCATGCGGCACTCGCTGAGGCCAACGCGGCGCTCGCTGAAGCCACCGCAAAGAGCGTTTCATCTAAGGAAGCCCTGAGGCTCTTAGAGGTCCGATACGGATTCCTTTTGGAACCGAAACCTTAATTGGAGGAGATGCTGAGGACCTCGGTAAAGGCTGCCGAGCTAGCCCCCCTACTGGAGGCCAGGTACTCGGATGGCATTCACCTATGTCGCCGGCTGATGCTGATCATGCACCCACGGTTCCCCGCTGCTGTGTTGGATCCTCGCAACGCAAGCGCTGCGCACCTCGAGGACATGTATGGTCTCCGAGGCAAGCCATTTCCTGGGTCCTCGGGCCCCAGCTCCTCAGCGGGCCCTCGCTCATCAGACCAGTCGGGAACTTGGAGTCATAGAGAGGACTCTTCGTCTTTAGAAGAGTGATCCGGAGCCGTTCTACCTCAGGGTCCTGGCGAGGGCTAGCTTTTCTTTTTCCTTTTCCATTGTTGTATGGCGTGTATGAATAAAAAGGAGATTCTTGAGTCTATCACAAGTGCCTCTCTCCTTTTTTTTACTCGGATAAATCCGAGTGTTGCTTACGACCTCCTGGGCCGCTCGAAGGAGTCCGAGTTTTCGGTGTGACCTCAAGGGTCCGACCTCGGGGGCTGCTCGGTCACAGCCGAGTTTTTGGTATGACCTCTAGGGCCCGGCCTCTGGGGCCACTCGGTCACAGCCGAGTTTTTGGTATGGCCTCTAGGGCCCGACCTCTGGGGTCGCTCGGTCACAGCCGAGTTTTTGGTATGACCTCTAGGGCCCGACCTCTAGAGTCGCTCGGTCACAGCCGCGTTTTTGGTATAACCCGCCTTTCACTGGTAGTATTTCCTTAGGTTAGTAGCGTTCCAAGTCCGGGGTACCAGCTTGCCCTCTTGGGTGTGTAGCTTATAAGCTCCTCCTCGGAGGATAACCGAGATCAAAAACGGTCCTTCCCAATTTGGTGAGAGCTTGTTTCTGCCGGCGATTTTTTCCGTAGCTTCCACGCTTCTCAGTACGAGATCCCCGACCTCGAATTGTTGTGCCTTTACTTTCTTGTTGTAATAGCGGGCCACCCGTTGTTGGTAGGCTGCTATCCTAAGCCTCGCTTGGTCGCGAACTTCCTCAAGGGCATCGAGGCTTTCTCGGAGTCTCTGGCTGTTATCCGTTGCGCTAAAGCACCCAACCCGGGGACTTGTGGGGCATACCTCTATTGGGATGACAGCTTCGACCCCGTAGCAAAGACTAAAAGGGGTTTCTCTTGTGGGCTCCCTGGGCGTTGTCCTGTATGACCAGAGGACTGAGGGCAGTTCATGTACCCACGAGCCCTCGAAAGACTCCAGCTTGGTTTTCAGCCTGTGTAGGATTGTGCGGTTTGTCACCTCTACCTGCCCATTGGCCTGTGGGTATGCCACTGACGTATGTACCAGGTTGATCCTCAGGCTTGCGCAGTACTTAGTGCTTTCCGGTGAACTGCGTCTCGTTGTCAGTCACGATGCACTCTAGTATCCCAAACCTGCATACGATCCAGTCAAGGTTATGAGTGAAGCGAAACATGATCTTCACCATGACCACCTCAAGAACTTTGCTGTGGCAGCGCGCGAATATGCACAAGGAAACCAAATACCTGATGGCGTTGGGCTGGAGCCTCGCGAACGGAACGGCCAACTCCTTCATCAGACGGTGAAGCTCCGTGGGAACAGGGAAACGAAGTCCACCTTTGAGGTGAACTTTGTATACGGCAATGTAACCGCCTAGAGAACTGCACGCCCTCTCTGCAGCTCCTGGAACCACCATCAAATCGGACTCCGGAATGCCACATTTCACCCTGATCTGCTCAAGATCTTGAGAGGAAAGGGAAGAGGCAATGTCATTAACGCCAGGAGCCATGGCAGCAAGGAACGAAAACGAAGCGGCATGGAGAATCTCAGAGAACGTCAAGGAAAGGGAGAAGAGAAGTGAGGAATGAATAAAGGCGCGACAAATGATTTAAAGAAATTTTCAAACAAGTGAAAAGGCGCCCTCATTATGGCCATCCCACGTATCAGCTCCCCATTCGCAGTAGGCGGGCGCAGGCCTTGGGGCTTCCCGAAGCGACGTCACACCAATCGGATGTCACATCTAATGCTCCACGGGGAAGCAAAATGGCGGCGAAAGACAGGTCTCGGAGTTGCGAAAAGATCTCGGACGTTCTTCGCGTCAGCAGAAGATGAAGACCGCGGACTATCGCAATAGGAAGATGTTCACAAGGCATGTCAAACGGCTGAATCCTCGAACCATTTGACATGGGGGGCTCGTGATGGGTTCCGGAACCCGAGGCCCAAAATCGCAATCACAGGCCCAAAGGATCGTAGGGAAAGGCTGGCCCAAAAGGCCCACAAGCCAAATCAGGCCCAAATGACTAACCCATTTCCAAGCACCCGAAGAATCAAATTAAATGACAAAAGCACTGGCAACCCGAGAGGACGCTGTAATCCATTTAAGGACGAGGACCGTCAGAAAAGCCAAAATAGCTAAGACGCCAACTCAGATGACTTGCATGGCACGCGCTGCTACCAGCAACCAACGGCCCCCCGACACGCCGTACTGCAGCCCATGCATTCCCGAACGCCGACCTGGGCAGACAAAGGACAGTGTCCTTTGTCACACGCGCACCTACTGATGAGTGGCGATGGTGGCAGGCAGCCCTGACACGCCAGCGCCACGTGTCGCCCTGCCAACGGCATCAAAATCCTTATAAATACCCCTTCCTGGCTACTAAGGGAGGGTCCTGATTCTGAATTCCCATCTGTTTACACTCGAGCAAGAGAATCCCCGAGAGAAAAGAGAAAGGCAAAGAGAAAGGAGTGAAGGAAGAAATCTGTCTCCCTACGTTGTAATTCCCTGAGAAAGCGAACAGCTTCCCAGGCGTTCATTGTATCTTTTCATCACAATAGTGAGATTTCTCGGACTGCTTGTCCGCTGCCGTGGTTTTTCACCCCTCATTAGATTGCGGGATTTTCCACGTAAACCTGCGTGTTCTCTCATTGCCCTCACACTTCTTCTCTGTTCAAGTTCTATTTACTCTGTGTTGCCCGTGTCTATCCGTCCGCTCGCACAAAAAGTCGCTCGCGCTTTGACCGACGTACGGCCAGATTCACCAGACGCAACATCTTCAAACAAAAGACTTCCTAGAAAAATGTAAAGAAAGTATTAATATCTATATTCAATCAAAAAGAAAGAATATTTAGCCATATCTGAGAATTTATTTTGAATGAAATTGTTGCTGGTATTGTGGAGAGGCATCCCAAAACTTCGCCTACTTAAAGTCAAAAATAAATCTTTACATTGATTAAATAGTTTCTGTTTGTTTAAATTCATTAGTAGTCAAGATGGTAATAAAAAAATCACAAATAAAATCACAAAATCAAGGACAAAAGATTTCATATGAAAAAGTTATTTTAAAATGAGGGGGGAACCATAAGAATCGACATTCAAAATATGTCTTCACTATACATAAGTTCTGCTTGCACTAACCTGCCAAACAGTTCATGTTACAATAATTTATATTCAATTAAACAACACAAGTGATGGACAAAGGCTAAAGTAAAAAAGATAAAACAAGATAAACATTCTATGTTAAGGCTAAGATAATATACCAAAAATCGATGAGACTTAAAATACTAATTTTAACCCAAATGGATGTTAAATGTTTTCCCTTAATCTTTATATCATTTCTTTCCTTTGCACCACTCAAATGTTTTTTAAGCCTTCAAAAAAACCATTCTTGAAGCCTTCCATTCTAGTGCTTATGGTATGAATATCTTGTAGAAACATTTTAAAAACCATCTACTCAAGTGTCAATTACATGTAATTGTTGTGGTTAATTATGTAAGTCATCTGCTCAAGTTTTATGTGGACCTCATATGCATGATTTTATAATTATTTCAAACATTAAAGTAAACTTCAATGTCTAAATAAAAAGATAGTGTATATACAGTGACCATAAATCCCCTAGGGTATAGGGCCTTAATTACATTGTTGCTATAAGTGACTAGAATCAAATTAAAGTTAGTAAACACCACCAACTAACCCTGCATTGTTTTTCTATTCAATCGTGTGATAAAATTATAAAGTTGTTTTGCACCTTTCTCCATTTTTTTATAATAATTATTTCTCATTATTCTAGTATTATTTCAGATAATATATTATATTGTTATTTTATTACTTTGTGACAATCAAACATATACTAAATACCTTTTAACTCGAGAGGAAATGAACTTTTTGTTCTAGTTTTCTTATCAATTTGAAATCTCTTACCGCTATTAATTATTTTATTTAATCAGTCATCTAAATAGAACTAGGCCTCTTGTAAGTACAAGTACACGAATACTCTTAACTATTACACCTTGAATTTGATGCCCAATTACTATTATTTTATTTATATTTATAAAGAAATATATAATAGTGGTAAGATTTTTAATATTGTTTATAATATAAATATTTTAATATTGGGAAAAAAACTAATTTCATTATTTTTCCAAAATAAATAAGATGAGAACACTTTAATATCGATACTTAATGGTCATATGCCTATGGATCTCAAATTGGTCTTCTGCTTCAACGTCACGTAGTTAAACAATTAGAAGTTGAAAAAGCACTTTTTGTGATGCAGTGTACAATGAAGTTTCGACCCCGATAAATATAGAGAAAGTAATAAATAATAAATATCCAATACACGTAAAGGATATTTATTTCTAGATGCCAATGATACTAATAATCATGTAAAGTATAAATGAGTATAAGCAGTAATAAAAATACACGATTTTTGGTGACGAAGGGAAAACTCGATACCCATGGTAATTGAGAAAACCCCTCCGGGATTCAACGGCCAGAGAAGCAATGCACTATGAAAATCAACTTACAGACCGTGTGGTAACGATGCGCTAACTTAGCCGACTTACTCCCGTCTTGTGATCCCTACCAAGGAACTCCTTGGATTTGCCGCGGTAACGGAATCGGACACCTTCCAGTCTTCACGTTAATCTTCCCTCTTGAGTCATTTGAATTGCCGAACACGATTGGCTCTCCTTCTTCAACGAATCAACGTTTCCAACGAAGGTAGAAGAAAGTGTTTAAATAGTTAAGAGGAAGTACAGAAAAAACTTATTAGGACATGAAGTTCAATCACGTAGCTTTTGATTTTCTCAAGAGAAATAATATCAACGGAGCATGAACAACGTTCTTCTCAAATGGGGCACGAAAGTAATCTGTCAAGAGTCCTTAGGGTTCCAAAATTATAAGCCATGCATTTATAGAGAGCTCAAAATTTGCATTTGAAAACATGCCTGTTGCCTTGGCGCTCGAGCTGCACTCGAGCGCATGGCGGGTGCACAGAGGGTTTCTGGAGAAACCCTACGTGCGCTCGAGCGCGGAGTGGCACACAGCGAGTAGGGACCATTCTGAATTTTGGGCTCAAGCGCGGGGGCGGCGTATAGTGAGCGGGGACCATTCTAGTTTTTACGGTCGAGCGGATAGCGAGCGCACAGAGGGCGCGGAGGCTTCGGACGGTCTCGAGCAACTGGAGGATGTAAAGGACAGAACATATATGTTGATACTGAATCTCGACAACCCAGAACTCGACATCGATACAATAGGACATATGGTCACGGAATATGCCAATTAGAGAAATATCTCTAACAATCTCCCTCTTTGACAATTCCGTGAGAAAACCCATAAAGTAAATAAATACAAGAGAAGTATGGGTTCAGACACCACCAAGATATAACCCGTGTACATAAAAATTTATGCCTAGTGAGAAATAAGAGATACATAAAAAATATAAAAGTCTACACTAGAACTGCAGTGACGATGCGATGACAGTGGCGTCAGTTTAACAGAGTTGCCTGAACAAACAGGGTTAGTACCAACAAAGCAGAGTAAAATATGATAAAATAAAGAGAGCAGCATGCAATAATAATAATCATGAGATACAAGCAGTACAAAAATTTAACAGAGATAACATATAACAGAATTAACAAGTCTCCTCCTAACAGAAATAATAATATCTCCCCAAATCTCCTCCTATCAGAATGAACCAACATGTGACAGAAATAATGATATCTCCCCTAACATAAATAAGAACAACACCCCCTAATCTCCCCCTATCAAATAACTCCCCCTTTTTGTCACGAAGAGGTAAAGAGAAAGGATCACTCAGAAGCGGAAGAATCGTTGGAAGGCAGAGTACCATAATGTCGCCGCCATCGCGAATCTCAGCCTCCTGGGTAGCCAAACGATCATCCATCCGCTCAAAACTAGCAAGTACATGAGACTGGAGCTGAGATTGGGAAGCAAGAATCCGCTCCAGGGATGAATACAGACACTCAAAATGATCGGCGAGACGAGACAGCTGACCCATCAGAGTAGCTGAGGAAGAGGTGGAGTGCTGATGCGAAGTAGACGGTCTAGGATCCGAGGGATTAGGGAAGGACAAGGTAGAGCTAGAGGGACGAGCATCGGTCTGTGGAGGAGGGACCGCAGGGAGAGGTTCATCGAACAGCTCCAGGGGGTCCATAGCAAAACGACATGCGTGAGACTGGCTCTGAGCAAAAGTGGTAGAAGTGATGGGATGGGAGAGCTGGAGACGAGGGAAATTAGAAAATGGGTGACCGAGCCCAGCTAGCAACTGCTGAATGAGGCACCTGTGTGGAAGGTTGTCCTCTTTACGGGTGGTGAAGTGAGAAATAATGTGAGTGATGAAGTAGGACGGCAAATCAATCGGCTGACCGCTCAACAGAACATACAAAAATAATGCTTTGTCCAAGGGAATGGACAAGAAGTGAGAAACCGGAAACAAGTTCGTAAGCATGATACGGCTCACGACCAGACACCGGGAAGAGAGGTAGGAGGTCTTAAAAGCACGGCCATTCTACTCCATAGGGGCTCCATGGAGAAAGGAGGCAATCTCATTGTTACGAGGCCGGGAGAATGAAGGAAACGGGTAGGTCGGGTTGTTCACCCAAGGGAGGCCAATAACGCTGGCAAGTAAATCTGAAGTAATGTGAAGGCGTGTCCCCCGCACGAAGGTGGAGAAAAGATCAAATGAAATCACATGAATATTAGAGAAAAACTGTTGAATGAGGATAAGTGAATGAGCAATCAAACCTGTGAGGGCCGGCTCCCAACCTTGGTCAGTGAAGACAGAAGAAATGGAAGGATCGAAAGAGTCAAGGCGGACTTCCCGTTCAAGGGAGAGTTGGCGATGTGACATGTGGATGGTAAAGAGAGTCTCGGCCTCTGGACTGATAAATTGATCGGGAGCGGAGACCCCACTTGGCCGAGTGCGTTTACCACTCGACTTACGCGCTAGGGACTTTCTTGGGGCTGACATTTGAAAAAACACAGACACTAAAATCAGAAAAAAATCAAGGCTGCGGTCGTCTTCCCCCATGGATTGATTTGAACACACACGCACACACACACACATATATATATATATATATTAGGATATATTGAAGGGGAATTATGGAGAGTGGAAGCAGGGAACGGGCCGTGAATCAAAGCCATGCACAGGACGGCTTCAGCCAACGGCTTGAGCTGCTCAACGATTGGCGGCGACTTGAGGAGTCACGGACGGTGCAAGGCAAGCAGCGAGAAGGACGGGAACGCAGCGCCAAAGGCCACCGGAGCACTAACTCCTGCAACCACGGTGCCGGCCGATTGTGACAGCCAGGGAGGAGCACCCACACGGTGGATAGGGGTGCCCAGCCACTGGTGAGGGAGAAGACACGAAAAACACCATGAACGGCCGAGAGACACACGACGCCGATGACTCACGGAGTTCATGGGCAGCGCACAAAATCCACGCAAGCAACGATGGATTTGGGGAAAAGGAGTGAGTAATTTGTGACCCGCGAAGATAGCCAACCAAAGGAAGGGAGAAAACGGGACCGGTAACACCACAAATCGGCAGCGGCAATAGTGAAAACAAACAAACAGAGGGAGACGAGGAGGATGTACCTTGTTAATGCCTACAATGTGGATGAAGGAGGATAAATCGGGTGGGAGTGAGAGGGAGAGAGGCAGCCGAGGAAGGAAATGATGAGAACAGACACGGCACACTCAAGGGTTGGAGGGCGGTGCACTCTGCACGCTAGATGATAAAGGGTAGCAACGTGTGCTCGAGCCCACAGTGGGCGAGCGCAGGAGTTCACGTCCTTTCCCCATTTAATTTTTTTTTATTTTTGTTTTTTGTATAGTTTGTAGGGGTCATTTAACTGAAATGTAACGTAGGAAAGTTCAGCTCACTTTTCTTTACCCAAATTTTTCTCCCTAAGTTCACTTTCTGGTTTAATCTGTTAACTTGTTCATTCAGTTTTTGAATGTGATTAACAAGTTTATTCATTTTTAGCCATTGTCTTTGGTTGTACATAAGATTCATGATGTAGCATTGAGGACGAATGTGACCTACTTTTTCACACGCATGAAAGGTAGGCACAAATTTAGGTATGGTGGAACGGTCCATAGATCTTTGATTGATATTGATAGAAGACTTGAAAGTTTTTGATAATTTATTCACAACTTTTTGATTAAGTAAATTTGGTAAATGAGTTGAGTCAAATTGATTATCCACATGTCGAGCCGGTTGCTTAGTGATTTTGGATGTGTTAGTGTGTTGGTGTGGCATTTTTGTGGTGGGAATAAAAATTATTTTAGGTTTCATGCCATGTCAAAAAATATTTTCAATATACCCCAAACCATGTTTATTTTCACCAATTTTTTTCAACCCGAGCATATGATCTAGTTTTGTTGATCCATTTAAGAATTGTTTCAAATCTTTTCTAGTGGCATCAAATTCAGATTCCAAAGTCGTGATTTGTTTAAAAAATGAGATTTTTAGATTCTCAATTTCTTGGATTTAGCAACTAACTTGGATTTTAGAGATAAGTTTTCTTTTTTCAAATCTATGATCCTACCATTTAGGGTTCTATTTAATTTCTTTACTTTTAAACATTTCCTAAACAATTTATCATATACTTCTTGAAGGCTATCAAATTCAGCTTCTGACTCAACCTCAGAGTCATTAGATTGATTAACGTTCTCTACTGTACTGTCACACATTGAGGTCATAAAAGCCATGTACTTGACAGGGCTATCTTCAGAATATTTTTTACCCTCTTCTTCTTCGTCATCATTTAAGGTCACATTAGCTTTAAAAACTTGACCTTGTTGGCATTTAAGGTTTGGACATTTAGCCCAATAGTGGCCAAATCCTTTACATTCATGATATTAAACTCCTTGAGAAATTTTGATTTGAAGTCCTTAAATTTACGTCGGTCTTTCTTCTCAAATTTAGGTGAACGTTTTAAGTCCACATCAGGTTTGTTTCATGACAATTTATTTGTGTTCAAAAACTTTTTGAAGTTCTTAACAAATAAGAAAAATTCATCATTGCTATACGATTCTTCATCAGAATTCCAGTTTCTCACGTCCCTATTTGATTTTAGAGCAATTAATTTATTTTTTTTACTGTGAAAATATGTGCTCATAAGTCTGAAGGGACCCTACAAGTTCTTCAATTTTTAATTTATCTAAATCTTTACTTTATTTAATAGGAGTAACTTTTGGTCTAAATCATTTAGGCAAAGATAGTAGAACTTTTCTAATAATTCTATTTTTAAAATTTGTTCTCCTAAATTAAAAGTAGAATTCACAATGTCGTTCAATTTAGCATAAAATTTATCAAAGGTCTCGTCATCTTTTATTCGTATTTCTTCAAATTTAGTGGTGAGCATTTACAATTTTGAATTTTTAGTTTCGTACCTTCGTGGATAATCTCAAGAATATCCCAAACTTCTTTTGATTTTTCACACATAGAGATACGTTTAAATTCGTCGGGAGAAACAGCCATAAAAATAGCATGTAACCCCTTATTGTTCCAATTACATGTATCAGGTTTCTCTTTAGTCCACAAAGATAAGGCTTTTGGTTCGTGACCGGTGGAACTTGTGGGAGGAGTCCACCCAACTTGGATACTAGCCCAAACTCGCTCATCCATTGATTTTAAAAATACTCTTATACGTACTTTCCAGTACGCATAATTGCTCCCATCAAAATAAGGAGGAACGGACAGAGATTGACTAGTAGGTATCTAGAGCGGGGTCGTGGATCGAGGTATATCTCTGATACCAATTAAAAAAGTACTTTTTGTGCTACAGTGTACAATCAAGTTTTGACCCCGATAAATATAGTGGAAGTTATAAATAATAAATATCCAATACACATAAAGGATATTTAGTTCTAGATACCAATGATACTAACAATCATGTAAAGTATAAATGAGCATAAGCAGTAATAAAAAGATATAATTTTTAGTGACGAAGGAAAAACTCAATACCCACGGTAATCGAGAAAAATCCTCCGGGCTTCAACGGCCAAGGAAACAATACACTATGAAAATCAACTTACAAACCGAGTGATAACAATGCACTAACCTAATCAGCTTACTCCCGTCTTGTGATCCCTACCAAGGAACTCCTTGGATTTGCCTGCGACAACGAAACCGGACACCTTCCGATCTTTACGTTAATCTTTCCTCTCGAGCCACTTGAATTACCGAACACGATCGGTCTCCTTCTTCAATGAACTAACGTCTTCAATGAAGGTAGAAGGAAGTGTTTAAATGGTTAAGAGAAAATACAGAGAAAACTTATTAGGACATGAAGCTCAATCACATAGCTTTTGGTTTTCTCAAGAGAAGTAATATCAATGGAGCATGAATAATATTCTTCTCAAATGGGGCACGAAAGTAATCTGTTAAGAGTCCTTAGGGTTTCAAAATTATAAGACAAGTATTTATAGATGGCTCAAAATTCACATTTGAAAACATGCCCGTTACCTTCTCGATCGCGTAGCGGGCGCATGTAGGGTTTCCAGAGAAACCCTACATGCGCTCGAGCGCGCAGCGGCGCATAGCGAGCGGGGACTATTATAGTTTTTAGGGTCGAGTGGGTAGCGAGTGCACGGAGTGCACGGAGGGCACGGAGGCTTCAGACGGGCTCGAGCAATTGGAGGACGTAATGGAAAGAACATATATGTTGATTGCATTAATTAAGATAGATAGTTGGGGCCCAGCCGTAAGTAGGGCTAAACGTGGACTTTGACGAAGTGTCCCACACAGCAGAAAATAGGATCAATTCTTGTAATTAAGTCTATATTTCATTCATTTGTTTGTTTTTTTAGTAATCTTTTATTGTCACCATTGATACACACTACACATTAAGTTTAACATTTATTAGTCTATTATCATATAAATTTATTATTATACCCTTTAGATGGGCAAGGCATCATATCACGTGACAATTATCCAAAGTGGGGCTCATTTAATTTGGCATATATAACCCATGTATATAAATGGACCATAGGTATTAAACGTCAGAATGTGGTACTAATAGATTCGAAAAAATATGAGTGTACGAAAATTGATTTCGTTTAAATTCAACTCATCCACCTTTCATCTGTCCTTTTTCTTAGAAATGTAGTCATTGACGCCAAAGTTTCTTCCATAACCTCTCCTCTTCATGACCTGGCAGGAAATGAGATGGATCGTCTTGCTTTAATACCAATCAAGTCCCAAATAGTAGATGACCCTCAAGAGATAATGAGATCATGGAATGAGTCGATTCAACACTATGGATGGCTGGACATTACGTGCAGTCATCAATATAGACGAGTGATCGGGTTAGATCTATCCTCTAAAGGCTTGGTTGGTACTCTATCCCCTTCCATAGGATACCTAAGTTTTCTATGCAAAACCTTTATTTACAACAACACTATTTATGGCCAAATCTCCCCGTAGGTCAATCATCTATATCGATTGCGTACACTAGTTGCCGCAAATAACCCCTTTAATTGAGAGATCCCGAGAAAATTGTCCCGTTGTCTTAACCTTCAAGTACTTGTATTAGGGCTCAATGAGCTTGAGGGGAGCCTACCTAGCCAACTTGGTTCGTTGCCGAACCTCCAACAACTTTCCCTTCACAAAAATAGGTTGCTTGGGGACATTTGGTTCCTAGGTAATCTAACCTCCCTAGTGGTCTTATCTATGGCATATGCTGCTTCTAAAGGAAACATCCCTGACTCTTTGGGAAAAAATGAGGGCCTCTCTTTCCTCGGACTTGGAGGTAATCAATTTTTTGGTCCAATTCCCACATCTATTTATGACCTCACATTGCTTGCGTTTTTCTTTTTAGGTGAAAACCGTCTCAAAGGAAGTCTTTCAACAAACTTAAGCCTCATGCTTCCTCATTTTCCGCTCCTTGAGCTAAATATGTACATGATAAGTGGACTTGCTCCATTCTACTATCGAATCTTTCTAATATCGAGGAAATTAATCTTTTAAGTAATAATTTTACTAGTGAACTTATATTTGATGGAAAAAAATATGCCATACTTGTCAATGTTATTATTGGGACTCAACAATATTGGGTTTGAAGGATGTAAGGAATTGGATATATTGAACACTTTTCTCAATTATAGCATGCTAAAAATACTAGGCTTGTCTAAGAATAATCTTGGATGGGTGTTTCCCTATTCTATGCCTAATTTTTTTGACGACACTTGAGGTTTTGTCTCTTAGGACAAATTTAATATCTGGAGGATTGCCTATTGGCTTAGGCAACCTCGTCAACTTGTATGAGCTCAGCTTTGGAGATAACCAATTAACAAGAGTCATTCCTAGTAACATCAGTGCACTCTAAATGTTAGGTCAGACTATTTTTCACGAGAATGGGTTCTCGGGAAATATTCTGCCCTCTTTTGGAAATTTTTCCAAACTAGGCATGCTAATCCTTCCCAAGAACATGTTATAGGGACCTATACCATTGACTCTTGAAATCTGTCGAAGTTTAATCGAGTTAACTCTCTTTAACAACAACCTTACTAGAGCTATATCGAGCCAACGTTTCAATACTTCTGGTCCCATGTTCTATTTAGACCTTAGTGGGAACTATCTCGAAGGTAGCCTACCCTTGGAAGTCGGTCAATTGAGGAATTTAGCAGAGTTTGGTGTATCAAAAAATAGCTTATCAGGTCGAATACGAGAAGGTATTGGAAGTTTTTTTAGCCTTGTATCCCTATTAATGGTAGGTAATTTCTTTGATGGCCCCATTCCTCAAACGTTCAAGGCATTGATATGTCTTGAATATGTTGATCTTTCTCAGAATACTTTGTTTGGGAAAATTTCAAGTTATTTATCTAGCTTTATGTTGAAGCATCTGAATTTATCTTTCAATGATTTTGAGGGAGAGGTCCCAATGGTTAAAGTCTTTAGAAATGCTAGTGCAGTGTCATTTCTTGGGAATCCTAGGCTCTGTGGAGGGATCCCTGAGCTACATTTGTCTAAACGCATCAAGGGAGATTCAAAGAGAAGCAAGCACAATCATAAGCACCATTTCCTTATTGATTTTCATTATCATTTTGATAATGGGTGGTGCTATTGGCATAGTTGTAGCCGTTGATTTGGTTTCATTCAACGATGAAAAACACGACCATTTCTTCTTCGCAACCGTTCTTGAAAGTGTCTTACGACATGCTACTCAAGGGAATAAACAACTTTTCGCCTACAAACTTGATAATGGGATTTGACCCGGACATATATAATTTAGCACAGCAGAACAAAATTCAAATCTCCTGTTAAACGCCTGTCATTACATTCGTGAGTATAAGAAATATAATGATATATAACGTTTTTAATGTGAAAAGTTATTTTCAACCAATGAAAAAATTACGGGACAAATTTCAAAATAATCCACTACAATAATAGTAGTACCGGTTATAATGAACTCCTTTCGAAATTCCTTCACTATAATCTCTAGTGAAGAATGGTTGATTCAAATCTCTGAACATACCCAATAACCCATAAGAAAAAGTACAATAAAAAATAAGAGCAACCAAATGAAAGACGTCCTAAAAATCTACTCTAAAATAACGTACCTGGCTTTAGTGAAGAATAGAATTCAAATCGAATATCAACTGGGTGCCGAATCTCTTCCTCTTCTCTTTTTTTCGCTTCTCTCTCTGTACGGCACTCATTATATGAAAAATTAATTTCAGAATACTCAAAAAATGCATTAGGTGTATTTTTATACTGTGAGCCATACTCGAGTGCCTATCAGGCAAACCTCGGGGGCAAGTGCCATTGTCTTCGGCATTTAGGTGCTTGTCACGCATGCAAACACCATAATCCTCACAATAACATTAGATGATCTTTTCAATAATTATGTATTTGTTGTGGTATCCATAAGAGAGTGAGTAAAACCCAATAAACTTTTCCTCATGACCTTATTGGGAATCCTTCGCCTTTACCTAACGACCGTCATCACTTGTCGTTCAGTAACTTTTCTTCTAATGGAATCCTGGTGTCAGGCTCCAAAAGCTTGAATGATATCCTTTTTTGCTCTATCGAATTTGGAATATTCCCACTCTCCTTTGACTTTTCCGTTGTCAAAGAATCACTCTTCTGTACACTCCTCAACCTCCTCTTCCCACCACCTTGACATTATAATGACCATAAGACTCATAAACGAGAAAGTCATCCCAAATCTACAGGGTCTTAGTTGTATTGTTGCTGTAACCAAAAAGAATTAGATTTAGAGTTATTAAAAACCACCAACCGAACCTGAATTATTTTTGCATTTAGTTGAGAAATAAAATCATAAAGTCATATGCAACTTTCTCCTTTTTTTTTAAATAATGATTATTTCTCGATATTCTTAGAATATTTTAGATAATACATGTTGTTATTTTGTTACATTATAATAATCATACGTATACTAAATACCTTTTAACCCATAACAAAATAAACTTTACGTTCAAGTTTTTTAATCAAATTTTAAATATTTTGCTATTGCTAGTTATTTTTTTTAGTCAGTCGTCTAAATAAAAGTAGGTCTCCTGTGAATATGAAGATACTCCTAACTATTAGAGCTTGAATTCAATATGTAATTACTATTATTTTATATATTTTTTTAAAAATATATGATAATAGTATGATTTTTAAACTATTTTTTATAATATAAATATTTTAATTAAAAATATATATTTTATTATTTTTTTCAAAACGAATAAGATGGGAACGCTTAATATCAAGGCTTAACGGTCATACGTGTGTGGACTGCAATTTGGCCCCATGCTTCAGCGTCACGTGGCTACACAATTGGAAGTGGATTTAATATTTGACCAATTCTTCAATCTCATTGTCCAATTATTATTCGTTAAATAATATATATACATCTTCTGTTTAGTATTGGGATATGGGTCACTCCTGTGTGGGTTTATATCCGACTGATCGGGGTGGTAAACATTTGGCCTGAAGATGAAAAAAAAAAGGTCAGAGTGGTTACACTTTGTCAAAGTGAAGTAAATTTTCGGAGTGAATTTTTCGAAAAGGTTCACAAGGTCGGAGAGGTTCTCAAGGCCGGAGAGATAAAACTTGTCGGAGTGGTGCCACCAAGATGAAGTCACAAAGTAAGTCAAATACTGACGGCCGAGGATACTAACTAGAAGAACTAATCATCTGCAAAGTCTATGCAGATAACTTTACAGAAAAGAAAGTTAACTTTTGGAGTTGGTAGCCGACTTTATAGAGTAGGTCAACTGTTCTCGGTAAGAAGGCGATTTTGCAGAGTAGGTGGCAGGTTCAATAGTGCACACAACCGCCTTGCAGAGTAGATGGTCGCCAAATACTATAACATCTTAAATTTTTATCCGATTTAATTGGAATTATTTATTATTTTGAGTAATTTAAGTATGATAAAAAAATAATTAATATTATAAAATTTTAAAGGATATTTAGATTTGTTGGGTTAGTACCCAAAGTACGCCTGTACTGTCGCATGAGCATCGATTTGAGTTTTGGAATAAAAGAAAAAATATATATAATAATAATAATAATAATAATAATAATAATAATAATAATAATAATACAGCAGAAGGAAAAGAAACGAGAGGAAGAGGTGAGAGTTTCGGGTGAGAAAAAAAGAGGAGAGAGAGGATTTTGAGGGGAAGAAGGCGGCGCATGGGTGATTGGCAGTGGCCGGCGACGGCTGTGCGCGGCTGTGACCGGTTGCAGCGGTGAGGTCGAGCAACGGCGGTTGCGCGCGCGGAGAGAGAGAGCCGAGCAGGAGAGAGACCACGTGAAGAAAAGAGGAAGACATGGAGGCTCTCGGGTCCGATTTTGGCTTTGACCTAGCTAGAGAAATAGTAAATCGGGTCAAGACAATTGCATATATATCATTTTCATTCGATCCTTATTGAGTATTAGTGCACCAATACTCGATCCACATACATATTTTGTTAAACCCATGATTTGGGTATGGGTAATTATCAATTTGTTGTCTGATTTGATAATTTATGTTGTTTTTGTGCAACCTCAAAACCCTAACCCATGCCGGTACTGTTCAGCCGTGCCTGAACCTCATTTAATTGATTATTTTGGATTTTATATATGATTCGGCCTTAGATAATGAAATCCCATAATTTGAACATGCACATATATGGATTTTATGCCTAATTTTATAATTTTGACCAGTTTTTGAATGTGAAATCGTAACTCCACGCCCCGAATAATTTTTTCAATTATTTTGGGACTTTTACATAAATTGGCTTTAAAATATGGTTACCCATACTTTGAACATGTTAATTTATCGATTGAATATCTAATTTCGTAGTTTTATATGAAATTACGCCCGCCAGAACTCTAACCCGCGCTCTTTTAGTTTTACCCGAATTAATTATAAATTTATATACGATTTGGCTTTAGAAATTTGTAACCCTAACTTTATGGATGCGGATACTCTGTAAATTTGGGATTTATACATATATTTTATATATGTTAATTTTATGTGCTTTGGAATATTATCGGACATGAATAATGATGTTTGACTACATGTACGTTTCATATGTTAAATTGTATATCTTCCAGAAATTATGTATAATTTGTTTATGAAGGAATTCGTGATCAAAAACTTTAAAATAATGCTTGGCTCAAATGATAAAAATTTTCTAAACTTCAAGTTATTTTATGCATGTAATAGAAATTTTGTAAAGGCCTCAGTTTTAAGGACATGAAAATGTGTGACTCATGAACAAAAATGAGAAGGGAGACATTCTGCAATTAAGTTATAGACTATGACTTATGAATGATTCTTCAATGGTGAGAACTAAGGACTATGACTTATAAACCGTTCTCCTAGAGTGAGAACTATAAAATTTTGGGTTTAAGAGTAGAATTTCCTAAGGAAAATAAGAAGTTAAGAATTTGGACCTAGGATCGACTACTCCTTAGTCAATAAGGCCTACTAGCCTAAGTCCCTAACTAAGGACAAGTTTTCAGTATGATTTGATCAGATAAAATATCAGAAATGAAACAAAGAAATTGAATGACATTATGAAAGTTTTACTTTTTATGCATGTTTTGGGAATTATTCATTGTTATTCTTTCCTGCACATGTTTATATATATATATATATATATATATATATATATATGATTATGTTTTGAATATAAAATTGCATGTTTTTCAATATTTTTGGTACCTTACTAAACTTTAACTCATCCTTACTATTTTTCTTCCTCCAGATAAGTTTGAGTTGCACCCGATGAGGCAAGGTATATGATTTGAGTCGGCTAGGCTCGAAAACGTGGAAGATGACTTTATAGACTCAATTATGCCCTCTGATGGGATATTTTGTATATCTGATGTATTTTATATATATGATGATGATGTTTTAAAAATTATTCATTGTCATTCCTTCCTGCACATATATATATATAGTTATGTTTTGAATATGAAATTGCATGTTTTTTTAATATTTTTTGTATCTTGTTGAGTTTTAGCTCACCCTTACTATTTTTCTCCCTCCAGATGAGTTTAAGTTATACCCGATGAGGTAGGGTAAAGAATTTGAGTCGGCTAGGCTCAAAAACATGAAAGATGACTTTATGGACTTAGTTATGCCTTCTGATGGGATATTCTGTATATCTGATGTATTTTATACGTAGATATATGCATATGATGATGCTAATATACTTGTAGTATAGTTTTTATTATATTGATGAATATATATGCTTTTGCAAGTTTTTATAGTTAGATTGGATACCTAGTGACATCTATTCTGGCCAACATCCGTTATGAAATTATGACGTTGGTGCCACATGAGGTTTTGTAGTTTTTGGATCCTGTGTGTTGGTTATTGTGTGTTGTTGGATGTTGGAGTTTATTCGTATGAATTTTGGTTGTTGTGTGTTGTTGGATGTTGGAGTTTATTAGTATGAACTTTGTTTGTTGTACAGGTTATTGTACAGGTTATTATACAGGTTTTGTATTTGTCTGACGTCTGTATTACAGTCAGACCCTTGTCAGTTTTTGAATTGGATACGAGACGTCACAAGTACTTATATATATATATAGTGCAAAACTAGGAGAGCGCGGATGTGAAGAAGTAGATAGAAAAACAAGAAGTCGCTATTTTTGCCCTTATATTGTATTCTCTATTTTCCAAGGGTTTCTATAACCAAAGATTTTATATCCAATTTATATAGTCTAGTTTATTAGTATGAACTTTGTTTGTTGTACAGGTTATTGTACAGGTTATTATACAGGTTTTGTATTTGTCGACGTCCAGATACAAATGGACCCTTGTCAGTTTTTGAATTGGATACGAGACGTCACAAGTACTTATATATATATATAGTGCAAAACTAGGAGAGCGCGGATGTGAAGAAGTAGATAGAAAAACAAGAAGTCGCTATTTTTGCCCTTATATTGTATTCTCTATTTTCCAAGGGTTTCTATAACCAAAGATTTTATAACCAAATTTATATAGTCTAATTTTTGTGGATTAAGTATCCTGTGATTTTTTCTCTTATTTAGAAGAGAATTTTCATGTAAAATTATATATTTTCAGTTCCTTCATTTTCTTTATTGTGTGTGTGTGTGATCATCATCATCATCATCCTCTTGGTTTCACTATCTAATCGGCATCCTTTCCTAACAAGTGGTATTAGAGACATGTTATCCGTGCCGGTGTTGAGATTCATTGAAATCGATGAAGGTGAAAAATAAAATGATTTGTTTGAGCAGCACAAACTATGATACTTGAAAAAGTAAGATGGCAGACCTGCTGTTTGTGAAGACAATGCACCTTTTGGTGTTCATTGCTCAAAAGCTTGAGTCGAAATCAGAGGAAGAATAGGGTTTTGAGGACAAACAAGTTTGTGGCTATATTCGACAATTTGTGGATGATAATGTGTGCAATCACATCCGAAATAAGACGAATGTAAAGATACTATGGGAAAAGTTAGAAACCCTCTACGCTTCTAAAATCAGCAACAACCTGTTTCACTTGAAGAAATTGATCCAAATGAAGTACAAGGAGGAAATGCCCATCGTTAACTACCTAAATGAATTTCAAGGGTGCGTTGACCGGTTGAATGGCATGGGCATTAAATTCGAGGACGAAGTGCTAAGTTTGTGTCTCCTAACAGCTCTACCGGACCCCTGGTAGGTGATACGGATCACCATCGTCAATACTGCTCCAAATGGCATGGTGACCTTGGAGATTGCAAAAGGAGCTATATTGAACGAGGAGATGAGGCATCAGTTGTAGGGCTCTTCCTCCTCTCAGCACTTTGACCTACTGGTCCTAGAGTCCCAGGGTAGGAGCAAAGGGTGCATACCCAAGTCTGGAGAGAATGGCCAAAATAAGTCTCGTTCAAGGTATCAAAACCTCGAATGCCACTACTGTTGTAAGAAAGGTTATATTAAGAAATAATGTTACAAGTGAAAGCGTGTCAAAAATGTAAAAGATAAGGAGAATAAAGTCGAGAAAGGATGAGAAAAGGAGAAAGCCTTGGTCTCAGTCGTCACTGAGGGTGACCTCCTGCTGACATGTGAGATGAATGATGTGGTAAACTTGACCGATCACGAGTCTAATTGGGTGGTGGATACAAGTGCTTCACTCCACACCATGTCTAGAACGGGGCTATTTACATCTTACACTTTGAAAGATTTTAGAGTGTTACAAATGGAAAATGAAGGACGTCTCAGGTCGTTGGCAGAGATGATATATTGTTTGTCACCAACAATGGGACGAGATTATTGTTAAAAGACGTCCGACATATACCAGATATTCTGTTGAATATAATTTTAACCGACAGACTTGACGATGACAGGTATTGCAATATCTTCTATGAAGGAGCATGAAGGTTGACCAGAGGGTTACTAGTCATTGCCCATGTAAAGAAGGTCATTGGCCTTTATATGGTGTAAGCATCTATCGTGGCCGGAGAGATTCATGTGACGAGGAATGAGGAGTCATCGGACTTATGGCATCGTCGACTCAGTCACATGAGTGAGAAGGGACTAAATAATTTAGCTAGGAAGGACTTCCTCCGAGGCATAAATGAAACCAAGCTGAAAACCTACCTTCATTGCCTGGTTGGAAAGCAACGGCGAGTCACGTTTCATCGAGACTTGTCTGCCAAAAAGGCTGAAATGCTTGAGCTGGTTCACATAGATGTGTACGGTCCATTCAAAGAGAAATCATTTGGAGGAGCATAATATTTCATCTCGTTTATTGATGATTGCTCAAGAAATGTGTGAATTTATCTCCTTAAGACGAAGGACCAAGTCCCCGGCATCTTTGAGCATTTTCATGCTCACGTGGAGAGACAGATGGGGAAGAAATTGAAATGCGTTTGGAGTGATAATGGCGGTGAGTACCTTGTAGCTTTTGATGCAAACTACCAGTCTCATGGCTTCCGGCACCAAAGAATACCACCAAAGATACCACAGTTAAATGGGGTGGTAGAACGCACGAATAGAACACTGATGGAGAGAGTTTGAAGTGTGTTGCTTGAGGCCAATCTTCCTGGTTTGTTTTGGGGGGCAGCTTTGAAGACAATAGCCTATATCATCAATAGGTTGTCGAGCAACCCTTTAAATGACGACGTTCTTGAGCAAGCGTGGTCTGATAATAAGGTATCCTACGACCATCTACGAGTGTTCGGATGTAGGGCCTTTGTCCACATTCCAAAGGACGAAAGGAGTAAGTTGGAGCCCAAGTCGAAGGAGTGCATCTTCCTCGATTATGGGGAAGATGAGATGGGATACCGACTATATGATCTAGTCGAGAAAAAGCTCGTCTGGTCTAGAGATGTTGTATTAATCGAGGATGAGACGATTGAAAATATCGGTAAGAAATTAAAGGCTGGGTCCAAAGGCAGTTGGGTTTGTGAAGTTAGTATTGAATTTGTCCGACCGACAGCGGTTCATCAGGAGGTCGGTGGTCATGGCAATGCCTAAATGGAAGGAGATCGGGAGACTTTGATGATGCCCAATGAAGATGAGGATGGCAGCAACGTTGTTGAGTCGGTCGATATCGTTCCTGTCAGACGATCTTCAAGAGACCGACAACCATCTGTCGCCTACCGGCCAGTGAGTACGTTTTGCTCACTGATGGAGGGGAGCTGGAAAGTTTTGGAGAAGTTGTGGAAGGCAAATACGATGCAGAATGGATGGAGGTCATGGAAGACGATATGAGTTCGCTGCATGAGAACCATACGTTCGAGCTGGCTAAGTTATCAAAGGGGAAGAGAATCGTAAATAATAAGTTGATCTTCATTTTAAAGGCAGATGAAAATAACTCACAATCAAGGTATAAGGCAAGGTTGGTTATGAAAGCATTTAACCAGCGAAAGGGTGTCGATTTTGACGAAATATTTACCCCAATTTTAAAAATGTCTTCAATTTGAATGGTGCTCGGATTGGTCATCGTTTTTAATTTAGAGGTGAAATAATTGGACGTGCGGACGATATTTCTCCACGGTGACCTTGAGGAGGAGATTTACATAGAGCAACTGGTAGGATTCTGAGTTTAGGGGAAGGAACATTTAGTGTGTCTTCTGAAGAACAGTCTATATGGGCTGAAACGAGCTCCAAGACAATGGTACAAGAAGTTTGTGTCTATTTTGGTGGATCAAGGTTATAGAAGACTATTTCGAATCATTGCGTCTTTGTTTAGAACTTTTTAGAATATGATTTTATTATTCTCTTACTCTATGTGGATAATATGTTGATTATTAGGCATAATGCCTCCCAGATCATTGAATTGAAGCAACAACTCAGGAAATCATTTGCCATGAAGGACTTAGGGCCGACGAAGTAGATTCTGGGTATCATAATATTTTACAACTGTAAGGTAAGAAAATTATGGATGTCCTGGGAGAGTTATGTGAAAAAGGTACTCCAACGCTTTAATATAGAGAAATCAAAGTCGGTGAGTATTTCATTGGCTAATCACTTTAAATTGAGTAGTCGGCAACATCCTTCCACCGATGATGAAAAAGCCAGTATGAGAAGCATACCCTACTATTCGGCCGTAGGTAGCTTGAAGTATACTATGGTATGTACGAGGTCGAACATTGCACATGCTGTCAGCACAGTCAGTCGCTTTCTGTCCAATCCTGGAATGGAGAATTAGTCAGCAGTGTAGTGGATACTGAGATACCCCCGGAGACCTCCAAGTTATGCCTATGTTTTAGAGATGATAAATTATATTTGGTAGGATACACTAATACTGATATGGCCGGCAATATTGACTCCCGAAAGTCAACTTTGAGATTCCTGGTCAAGTTCGTCGGAGGGTCTGTTTCTTGACAGTCGAAGTCGTGGAAGTATGTTACTCTATCAACAATTGAGGTGAAGTTCATTGCTTTGATTGAGGCCAACAATGAGATGTTGTGGATGAAGAAATTCGTCCAGAAACTTGGTTTCAAAGAGAAGAGATATCTAGCATTCTGTGATAGCCAAAGTACAATCCACCTCTATAGGAACTCCTATTTTCACTTGAGATCAAAGTATATTGATGTTCGACATCATTGGGTGAGAGATGTTATTGACTTAGGATTATTGGCAATTAATAAAGTCTGGACTGATGAGAATAGGTTTGATATGATCACCAAGGTACTACCGAAATGGAAGCTTAAGACTTGTCGAGATACGGTTAGAATGACGGTCGTGAGGAAAAGTTTGTTGGGATATGGGTCACTCCTATGTGGGCTCATATCCGACTGATGGAGTGGTAAACATGTGGCCTGAAGATGAAGAAAAAGGTTGGAGTGGTTACACTTTGCCAAAATAAAGTAAATTTTTGGAGTGAATTTTTCAGAGAGGTTCACAAGGTCGGAAAGGTTCACAAGTTAGAGAAGTTCACAAGGTCAGAGAGATGAAACTCATCGGAGTAGTGCTGCTAGGGATGAATTCACAAAGCAAGTCGACATCGATGGCCGAGGACACCGACTGAATAACTAATCATCTGCAAAAGTTTGCGCAAACAACTTTTGTAGAAAAGGAAGCTGATTATCGAGTTGGTAAAATGATTTCTGAGATGATGCCAACTACTCTTGTCAGAAAGACGATTTTGCGGAAAAAGGTGGAAGACTCGGTGAATGCACACAACAGCTTTACAAAGTAGGTGATCGCCCGATACTTTATATATATATATATATGTATATATATATATGTATATAGAGTGCAAAACTGGGAGAGCGCGGATGTGAATAATATTTTATTTAGAATATTTAGAATATTCTCTAAATAGATACGTTTAAATGAATAATATTTTATTTATTTATATTAAAATTTTTATTTAAGTAATAAATAAATAAATATATGTATTATTTTAAAATATTCTTAAAAAAACTAATTAAATGTCTCTAAAAAATTTCTTACCCAGTGCTCACGCTGCTGTAAAAACTAGAAACAAGGCATTAATTGATTTGATTGAGAATTGCATAATGAACTCTCCTTCCCTTCAATTTCCTCATAATTGTCTGCCTTGTTGACTTCTTACAGCCATCCGAGTCTTTTTTTATTATAATAATTTAAAAAATATTTATATATCTTAATACATATTGTGAAAGAAATTATAATTCATAATTTTTATAAAAAGAATTTTTAGAGAGTTCTTGAAAAACATAAAAGTACAATTTATTTTAAAAAATTCACAAAAAATTATAGAAAATAAATAAAATTTTTATAATATATATATTTTTAAAATACATGATATGTAATAAAATTATTTAACAAATACCATAAAAGCAATTGTTAAAGAACTAAGCTACTGTTATGCTGTTGGTATTTATTCATGTGAATAATCATTTTGTCGGCAGTTAGGCATGTGGACTTTGGATTCCACAAATGGGGAGTTTACTGCGTCAATGAAGATGGATAGTTGGGGCCCTGCCGTAGATAACACTAAACATAGACTTTGACAAAGTGTCCCTCACCGTAAAAAATAAAACCAATTCTTGTAATTATGCATCCATTTCATTTATCTGTTTATTTTTTAGTAATCTTATATTGTCACCATTGAGGTTTCATGCAAACCTCATGTGATTGATTTTATAATTATTTTGAACATTAGAGAGAATTAAAATATCAACAGAAAAAAATAGTATATATATATAATAATCATAAATCTCCAAGGTAGAATGCCCCAGTAATATTGCTATTATAAGTGATGAGAATTAGATTAGAGTTAATAAATACTACCAACCAATACTACATTATTTGTTTTATTCAGTCGAGTGATAAAATCACAAAGTTGTATTGCACCTTTCTCCATTTTTTTTATAATGATTATTTCCCAATATTCTTACATTATTCCGAATAATATATTACGTTGTTATTTTATTGCATTATGATAATTAAATATATATTAAATACCTTTTAACTCGAGAGGAAATGAACTTTTTGTTCAAGTTTTTTGATCAATTTGAAATCTCTTGTCGATATTAATTATTTTATTTAATCAGTTGTCTGAATAGAACTAGATCTCCCGTAAGTACAAGTATAAGAATGCTACTAACTATTAGACCTTAAATTTGGTATCCAATTACTATTATTTTATGTTTGTTTTAAAAAATATGTAATAGTGGTATGATTTTTAAATTATTTTATATAATATAAATATTTTAATATTGAAAAAAATAATTTTATTATTTTTTTTCAAAATAAATTAGATGAGAACACTTTAATATCAAGACTTGACGGTCATATGCGTGTTTGGCCTTCTGCTTTCATGTCACGTAGTTACACAGTTGGAAGTGGACTTATTTTGTTTAGAATATTTTTTAAATAAATACCTTTAAATAATTAATATTTTATTTATTCATATTAAAAAATTTATATAAAAAATAAATAAATAATACATATTATTTTAAAATATTTTTAAAAAAACTAATTGATTGTCTTAGGTACTGTGAAAAGTAGTAGCATTAAGAATATTATCAAAGAGCGGTAGATTTCATCATATTTTTGATTGACTGTCATGTATTTTTAATAAATTATTTAATAGTTGGCATTTTATACCTTAAAATACTCGGCCATCTCCCTTATACAATGTCTAAGAATCAAAAAATAATGAATACCGAGCCGGACGAATAAATCCAAACAAATTAAAAAATAAAAATATTTATACAACTTTATTTTTCTTCATTATTTTGTAAAAATAAAAATAAATAAATAAAAATATGTATTATTTTAAAATATTTTTTAAAAAAATGATTAATAGTCTCCAAAATATTTTTTAGCTAAAGCTCATGGGACTTTGAAAAATAGAAACAATGCATTAATTGATTTGATTGAAAATTTGACAATCCACTCAACTCTGCTTCAACTTCTTGTAATTACCATATTGACTTGTTAAAATTATAAGAGTCTTCTATATATATTATATAAATTAAAAATAGTAATATATCTTAATATTATATTGAGGGTGTTGTTTTCCATTTGAAAACAAATTTTGAGAAGAAATTATAATTCATAATTTTTATTAAAAGTATTTTTAGAGAGTTCTTGAAAAAAAAATGAGTAAAGTTTATTTTAAAAACCCACAGAAAATAAATAGTATTTTCATAATTTTTTTTAAAAAAAATACGTGATATGTAATCAAATTATTTAACAAGTAGTATTATGTTGGTATTCATTTATATAAATAATCATTGTCACCGGTTGGGCCTCTGGACTTTTGGACACCACAATTGAGGAGTTGATTGCTTTAAGTATGATGGATAGTTGGGCCCTCACCGTAGAAAAGATTGAACATGGACTTTGACCAAGTGTCTAACACGGGTTACAGTAGGGCCTATTGAATTTAGCACATATGTCCCATGTATATAAATAGACCATAGATACTAAGCATCAGAGTGCAGCACCCATAGATCTGAAAAAAATATGAATGTACAAAAATTGCTTTCATTCAAATTCCGCTCATCCACCTTGCCTCTCTTGCTCATAACACTCCTTTTTCTTAGAAATGTAGCCGTTGATGGCAAAGGTTTTTCTACAACTTCTCCTCCTCATGATCTTATAGGAAATGAAACAGATCGTCTTTCTTTGATAGCAATCAAGTCTCAAATAGTGGATGACCCTCAAGGGATAATGAGATCATGGAACGAATCGATTCAACATTGTGGATGGCCGGGCGTTACTTGTGGTCATCGACATAGACGAGTGATCTTCTTAGATTTGTCCTCTAAAGACTTGGTAGGCACCTTATCCCCTTCCATAGGAAACCTAAGTTTTTTGCGCAAAATTTTTATTTATAACAACACTCTTCGAGGTCAAATTCCCTCGCAGATCGGTCATTTATTTCGATTGCGTAAACTACATGCCGCAAATAACTCCTTTGATGGAGAGATTCTGGAAAATTTGTCCAGTTGTTTTAACCTTCAAGTACTTGCATTAGGGTACAACATGCTTGAAGGGAGGGTACCTAATCAACTTGGCTCATTTTTGAACCTCCAACGCCTTTCCCTTCACAAAAATAGGTTGATCGGGGATATTGGGTTTGTAGTTAATCTAACCTCCCTAGTGGTCTTATCTATGGCAAGTAATGTTTTCGAAGGAAACATCCCTGACTCTTGAGGAAAAAATAAGGACCTCACCAAACTCGGACTTGGAGTTAATCAATTATTTGGTCCAATTCCCGAATCTATTTATAATCTCTCATTGCTCACGGTGTTCAGCTTAAGTTACAACCATCTCGAAGGAAGTCTTCCAGCAGACTTAGGCCTCATGCTCCCTCATCTCCAGGTTCTTCAGCTATCTATGACCTCGATTAGTGGACTCATTCCAATTTCACTATCGAATCTTTCTAATATTGAGGAAATTGATCTTTCATGCAATAATTTTACTGGTGAACTTATATTTGATGGAAAAAATATGCCGAGCTTATCGATATTATCATTGGAAGGCAACAATATCGGGTTTGGAGGACCTAACGAATTGGATATGTTGAACACTTTGGTCAATTGTAGCATGCTGAAAATGCTAGACTTGTCTAAGAATAATCTTGGATGGGTGTTTCCCTCTTCTATGCCTAATTTTTCGACAACGCTCGAGTATTTGTTAGTTGAGACAAATCGAATATCAGGAAGATTGCCTATCGGCTTAGGCAACCTTGTCAACCTGTATGAGCTCGGGTTTGGAGAGAACCAATTAACAGGAGTCATTCCCAATGACATTGGTGCACTCAAAAAGTTAGGGAAGGCTAGTTTTCACAATAATGGGTTCTTGGGAAATATTCCGGCTTCTTTTGGAAATTTATCACAACTAAGCGTGCTATACCTTCATGACAACATGTTACAAGGACCTATACCATCGAGTCTTGGAAATTGTGGGAATTTAATTGAGTTAGCTCTCATTAACAACAACTTTACCGGCACTATACCGAGACAACTTTTTGATGCTGGTCTCCTCATCTATGTATACCTCAGTGGGAACTATCTCGAAGGTGGCCTACCCTCGGAAGTTGGTCGGTTGTGGAATTTAGTAGAGTTTGATATATCAAAAAATAACTTATCGGGTCAAATTCCAGAAAGTCTTGGTAGTTGTGTTAGCCTTGTATCCCTATCGATGGCAAGTAATTTCTTTAATGGCCCCATTCCTCAAACAGTCAAGGCATTGAAAAGTCTCGAACATGTTGATCTTTCTTGGAATAACTTATCTGGAAAAATTCCAAGTTACTTCTCTAGCTTTCCACTGAAGTATCTGAATTTATCTTTCAATGATTTTGAGGGCGAGGTCCTGACAGTCGGAGTCTTTGGAAATGCTAGTGCAGTGTCGTTTTTTGGGAATCCTAGGCTCTGTGGAGGGATCCCCGAGTTACATTTGCCTAAATGCATCGAGGGAGAGTCAAAGGGAAGTAAGCCCAATCACAAGCACCACTCCCGGTTGATTTTCATAATCATTTTAATAATGGGCAGTGCTATCGGCATAGTCACAACCTCATTTATTTGGTTTCATTTAGCAAAAAAAAACACGATCGTTTCTTCTTCGCAATCATTCTTGAAGGAGCCATTCTTGAAAGTGTCATATGGCATGCTACTCAAGGCAACAAATGGCTTTTTGCCTAAAAACTTGATTGGCATAGGTGGTTTTGGCTCAGTATATAGAGGGATTTTGTATTTAGATGGAGATCAAATTCCTATTGCCGTCAAAGTGCTCAATCTTCAACATCAAGGAGGTTCAAAGAGCTTTATGGCAGAGTGTAAGGACTTAAGAAGCATTCGACATCGAAATCTTGTAAAAATTATATCCGCTTGCTCAAGCACTGATTTTAGTGGCAATGAGTTCAAGGCTTTGATCTACGAATTTGTTTCCAACGGGAGTCTTGACCGGTGGTTATCTTCTGGGCCGACGACCCACAATGAAGATCGTGGTGATTCACGGCATCTTAGCCTCCTTCAAATGGTGAATGTTGCTATGGATGTAGCTTCTGCCATTAATTATCTTCATAATGGCTGTGAAATTGGGGTCATCCACTGTGATATAAAGCCAAGTAATATTCTATTAGACGACACCATGAAAGCTTGTTTGGGTGATTTTGGATTATCGAGGCTCATTGCAGAGCTCGGAAATCATAACCAAAGTAGTTCTATTAGAGTTAACGGAACAATTGGATATGCAGCTCCTGGTAATTTAATTTATTTTGATTTTTAATTCGAGTCAATTTTATTTTGTAGACATTAAATTTGAATCAATTTTATCAATCAAAATTAATTTGACATTTACAAATCCAAAATAATTGGCCATTTCAATAATTAGCATCATCATCCCATGATGCTAGATTATATTCATTTCGATCAAAAAAATCTCCATAGGTAAAATAGATTTGCATCTAGGCACAACCCAAACCCACAATACTTTTAAATTGAAACAGATAAATACTTCAATAGGTAAAATGAATTTACAACGAGGTACAACCCAAACCATTAGATTTTTATCAGTTTTGATTCAAAAGCAATGAACGTCTGTTTTGAATTATTAATATAGGAAGATGAATATTGTCACATTACGATCAATGATCTCATTGAATGTTTTTATTAGCCATAATAAATTTATTTATTAAATATTGTGATCCACATATCTATTTAAAGTTAATTGACTAATTTTTTATAAAAATTAATAACATAATTATCTTAAATTTACAATATTTAAAAAAATTATGAAATTGTAAAGTGGTTGCTTTTTATGATAATAGAAAATATTTTTAAAAAAATTATTTTTTTCTTTTATTTGGATGTTATAAAAAACTCTATTGGAATGAAAACAAAATTTTTTGAAATATACTTTTGTTATTTGGTTAACCAAAAAATAATAAAAAAGTACATGTATTTGATATATTAATAAACTCTTTTCGGTAACTATTTTTTGTGCTAATTTGAGCTGTTTGGTAGGAACCCGTATTTAATTCACAAACACATGGAGGAAAAAGGTAAAGATCTAAACCTTTTAAATTGAAAGAAAAAAATCTTGAGACGGTAGTTTGGTCAACACTAAAGAAAAGCCCAGCAGTTTAATTTCTCACCTATATTCAAAGGGTTCATTATATATTTTTTTTAATTATTATATAAATAATTATTAATCTAAATGACGTTATGTTAAAATTGGGATCAATAGCGGCCAACCTCCTGTTTCAATTTTAATTTTAAACATACTCTTTGTGTATAGACCTCCTCTAAAGAAATTATAAATTCCACCCTTGATTATTGTGACAAATATTGGCTTGAGTTTGTTTTTGTCAACCCGTACCCAACCCATTACTGTTCTTAGTTTAATTGGTTGCTTATATGATGCGTGTGTGTATGTGTTGTTGCAGAATATGGTCTAGGTAGTCAAGTATCAACAAAAGGCGACATATATAGTTATGGGATAATTTTACTAGAGATGATTACCGGAAAGGGTCCCACCGACTGATGTTTGAGAATGGCCTCAACATTCACAAATTTGTAAAGATGGCTTTGCCTGATCGTATTATAGAGATCGTTGACGCAAGGCTTTTGACAGATGATAATGGGGCAACCAGCACTGATTATCGCGACGAACAGTTGAAAATTTATCAAAAAATGGAGTGCATCAAGTTAATACTGAATATTGGAGTTGCATGTTCTATGGAATTACCACAAGATCGGATCGAAATTAAAGATGTCATTAATAAATTAAAATTAGCTAAGGACCGGCTAATTGGTTCTCAAATTGTGCCAAATGTACTTGTGAATGCGTAGAATAGTCCGAGTTTTCAATAAAAGAATAATTTCTTTGATTAAGCATATAAAAAGTATTCTTTCTTTCTTTCTTTAATTAAAAAATAAAAATAAAAATACAATGATAGTGAGTTAAAAAGTACTGCCTCTGAATAAGGTTATGCTTCATTAGATTTAAAAGGAAAAAATCGGTATTGTTGGTTGTTTTTATTAGAGTACTAATTTTTAAAAAGCTTTTATATTATTTATACATTCATTTGTTTTTTTAATGGTTTTAATTAAAGTTTTTAAACATATCAGATGAATACAATAACCTGCTTTTTATGCACCAAAAGAAAAGTAGTTTTAAATTAAGATATTAACTTAACGTTTATCCACGCAAATGATAAAATTAAATTAAATTATGGGAATTTGGGAAAAAAAAACTCAAAATGATTGTACTTTTATTTTTTCACTAAACAAACATAAGAGTATGAGGTAGGCATCTCATATTCATTGTAAAAAATAAAAATAAAATAAAATTAGATTAAAAATTTTAATATTTATTTATTTGTTTGTTTATAAAAGAAGTGAGTCATTGGGTGATGATGAATAATGGCCCGTCTAAAATTGTATCAATCCATAAATAAATGTTATCAGGTCAATCGTTGCACAAAGAAGAACAGGGGCTCACACTGAACCAAGCATTTTTTTTTTTTAATTAAAAAAATTATTTTTTTCTAATTTTTGTTATGGACTTTTTTCTTATTTTCGATTTTAATTCTATACAAAAATTAAGCCAAATTAGTCATATTTTGTACAAGGGGCATGCCAACACCCCATCTCCTCATGGTTAATCACCACCTCTACTACATTTGATTCTCTTGCCAACTTACGGTCAAAGATAACAAAGTTTTCCTTTTAAATCTCTAATGGATGCTGCAATATCCAAAAAATATCCCAATATCTCCAAAAATACAAATTTTGTGTAGCCTTTGAAACTATTGATCACCTTCCACGTGTTTAAAATTCTATATTTGTTATATATGTGCTAATTGGAAGCAATGCATATCTTGAATATGAATAGTCATTTGAATAGAGTTAAATTAAATTTTTAAATCTTTATATCCGTATTCTATACATCACAATGTTTAACAAGAAATTAAAGGATATGAGACTTACTTTCGAATATATCTTCTGACATTTAAACTATGCATTTTTCTTAAAAAATAAAAAAAATAATAAGAAATTGAATACAAAAAGGGTGTTAAAACTGAAGAATTTGACTCCGTGATATGTGATTTTTCACTTGTGATTAGAGGATAATAGTTCTATACTTGCTTTTTTGAATTCATTCGCCTCTCCCATTTTTTCAAAAAAATAGAAGTATTTATAATATTATTGTCAATCAGTAAAAATTTTCTAAAGAAGAATGATTGATAATTATTTTTATCAATTACACTAATTTAAAATATAATAGTTCAATAATTTTATATAGTCTGAGTTTAATATTTATCCATTAAGTACATTAATTACTTACTTTATTGGACCGTTTATCTTTCGATTTATGTAACTGCTCATTAAGATTAATCGTCCGATTTAACTAACTATCTGGCCATTCGATAGCTCAATCTTTAGTGGTTTTAGTAGTCCAATCATTAGGCTAATTGATAATTCGGTCGTTCGGCCAGACTTATTTCTAGTATGCGTCTAACAACTGGGCTAGTTCATACCTCTTCATGTAATTATTATTTGTAGGCCCCATATATTGGTGGGTCGTGTCAATTTTATCTTAGATGGTACCCAACACAAATCCTATACTTTGAGGTTGAATTCAAGATTCAAATATGTTAGAATATGAATTTGCGAAGTTTACTTTAAATATCGTTTGAATACTTCTTTCAAATAGAAACTTAATTAGTGCTCATTTTTTGTTTATTAATCTTCTCAATTAGAATTTGATTTCTTTGATATTTTCTAATATCTTGACTAAGATTCTTAGACCTCTTGACTACTTTCTTTACTTTCAAATGCATGATTTTACAGCTTATTTTTTACTATAAAAAGGGGGTTGCTCTTGTTTGATCTTGAACCAAATTATGAATTTCAACATCTGATAGAGTTACTTGTACTCAATATATTGAAGAGAGAGCTCTCCAAGATTCCATGCATTTCTTTGGAAATTATTTATGAAATCTGTCTTGATCACGTATTTCATATGAGAAGCTATCATTATTTTTTCATTTTATGTAATATCTTGAATCAAACTGATTTTTCATCCAGGTAATTACCTCTGATGCGTTACATCATCTGATGTGGAGCATCTAGGCTCCTGCCTGTTTGTTGGGGATCATCAAGTTCAATGTCTCTTGGCCCTTATGATGTGTAATATTTCGAATCCAATTTGAATTATTTTAATATTAATTATAATTTTAGATATTTCGAATGCGGTGAAAATAAATTAAAATATTGTGACATTCCGAGGAATGATCGAGATTTCAAAGTGGCGCCCAAGCGTGCCTGCATATTGTCTAATACCGAGTTAGATTTGGGAATAAAGAAAAGTAAAATTAAATAATAATAATAATAATAATAATAATAATAATAATAATAATAATAATAATAATAATAATAATAATAATAATAATAATAATAATAATAATAATAGAAGAAGAAAGAGAAAAGAATGAGAAAGAGGAAGCACAGAGGGAGTCAGGGAAAGAGAGTGAGGGAGTTAGGGTTTTGCGTAGAAGAATGGAGGAGGAGAAGGGAGAGGAGACCAGCGTCAATGGCGGCATGCGGAGGTTATGTGCAGGCAGAGCGAGCGGCAACAAAGGGTCGTGGGTTAGGACGGAGCGATTGTGGGTTGAGGTGACGGCGACACTTGGTGAGGGAATCAATGCCGAAAAAGTCGACGGTGGCCGTTCAGAGTGGTAGCAACGACATCGATGGTCGCAAAGCAGTGAGTCAGTGGCACCAAGATAGGGTAAGGCGGTGGTGGTGCGGTGCGAAGGAGAGAAGTCACGCGAGGAGAGAGAGGATGTGGCAGCGCATCGGCACCGGTACTGGTGGGGTGAGGTCGGGAAGGCCGACAATAGCCACGCAAGGCAGTGGTCGTGCCGTTGAGGCGGCGTGGTGGTGGAGAGATGGCAAAGGAGCGGCCGTGCGTAGAGAGGAGAGAGGGCAACGCGCGGGTTTCGTGGAGGTAGGAGAGAGAAAGGCCCAATTGGATGGTTCGGGACATCTTTTCTTTAGATCTGTGGAGTATAAAGTCGAGGCAAGTATCCTGTAACCCTATTCTTGGTTTGATTTAATTTTTGATACTTTTTAACTACTATTGAAAATTTTACTAACATGCATATATTTTTATATATACCTAATTTAATAATTGTGTACATGCATGTATGTTTTATGGGTTGTGCAGTGGTTTTCCACTGGTATTTATAATTTAGAGGATTTTTGAACACCCGAATGATATATATGTATGTTTGTGTATCCGTATATTGTGGAACCATGAACCAGGCTGTGCGTCCGTCCACACGCACGCTGCCAAGGGCGGGATACTATGGGACCATGGCGGTCTGAGCCCCTAAGGGTCAATTTGTGATCCGAGGTATTGACTTTTTGTAGCGCCGCTCCTGACGGGGAGGCTTTGTCCTGACGAGGACATATATGATATAGCTACTTTTGCCGAAAGGAAGATTGAGGCATTTAGTAGTTGACCTGTCCCACTGTGTATTTAAATAAGAACCATCGTAAGGAATTGACGGAACTAATATATTCAGACGTCCTAATATATAACTAAAACTTGAGGTTACACCCAAAGTTGCAGGTGGTAAAATATACTAAGCAAGTTTTTAATTTATGGATGATAGAATACATGAATGACATTGAACTACTAGCCTAAATCGTAGTCGATATAGCCGTGGTTATCGGATAAGGGTAACCCTTCCTCAAATTAGTATTATTTATATTTAATTCTCGGATTTCGTACATACTTTGTAGTTCTACATGTATTCAGGTGGAGGATAATTTTGAGATACACTGATTGGCCAACAATTGGGCGATAGGAATGTCTTATATGTATAAATATGTGATAAACCCGAAATATTTTTTGATTTATATTTTAGTTTCGGCGGTCTTCTCATGATTTCTACATTATGACAAGAACGATTAATATCAAGGCTTACCGGTCATATGTGTGTGGACCGCAATTTGGCCCCATGCTTTAGCGTCACGTAGTTATACAATTGGAAGTGGATTTAATATTTGACCAATTCTCCATTCTCATTGTCCAATTATTATTGGTTAAATAATAAAAATACATCTTCTATTTGGTTTTGGGATATGGGTCACTCCCGTGTGGGTTCATATCTGACCGATCGAGGTGGTAAACATTTGGCCTGAAGATGAAAAAAAGGTCAAAGTGGTTACACTTTGTCAAAATGAAATAAATTTTCGGAGTGAATTTTTCGGAGAGGTTCACAAGGTCAGGGAGGTTCACAAGGCCGGAGAGATAAAACTTGCAAGAGTGGTGCCACCAAGATGAAGTCACAAAGTAAGTCAAATACTGACAGCCGAAGATACTAACTAGAAGAACTGATCATCTGTAAAGTCTGCACAGACAACTTTACAGAAAAGAAAGTTGACTTTTGGAGTTGGTAGCCAACTTTATAGAGTAGGTCAACTACTCTGAGCAAGAAGGCGCTTTTTGTAGAGTAGGTGGTAGGTTCAAGAGTGTACACAATCACCTTGCAGAGTAGATGGTTGCCAAATACTATAATACCCCCAATTTTCATTCGATTTAATTGGAATTTTTTACTATTTTGAGTAATTTGAGTATGATAAAAAATTAATTAATATTATAAAATTTTAAAGGATATTTGGATTTATTGGGTTGGCGCCTGAAGTACGCCCGTACTGTCGCATGAGTATCGATTTGAGTTTTGGAATAAAAATATAATAATAATAATAATAATAATAATAATAATAATAATAATAATAATAATAATACAGTAGAAGGAAAAGAAACAAGCGGAAGAGGAGAGGGTTTTGGGTGAGAAAAAAAGAGGAGAGAGGGGAGGGTTTGGCGGGGAAGAAGGTGGCGCACGGGTGATCGGCAGTGGCCGGCGACGGCTGTGCGCGGCTGTGACTGATTGCAGCGGTCAGGTCGAGCAACAACGGCTGTGCGCACAGAGAGAGAGAGAGAGCCGAGCAGGAGAGAGACCACACGAAGAAAAGAGGAAGAAATGGAGGCTCTCGGGTCCGATTCTGGCTTTGACCTAGATAGATAAATAGTAGATCGGGTCAATACAATTGCACCTATATCATTTTCGTTCGCTCTTTTTGATTTTCATTCGATCCTCCTCGGGTATTATTGTCCAGATACTCGATCCACACACATTTTGTGAAACCTATGATTTGGGCATGGGTAATTATCAATTTGTTGTTTGATTTGATGATTTTATGCAGTTTTTGTGCAACCTCAAAACCCTAGCCCATGCTGGCATCGCTCAAATGGCACCGCATTACTGTTTAACTGATTATTTTAGATTTTATGTATGATTCGGCCTTAGATAATGGAATCCCATAACTTGAACATGCACATATATGGATTTCATACCCGATTTTGTAATTTTGACCGATTTTCGAATGTGGAATCCTAACCCCACGGCCCGAATAATTTTTCCAATTATTTTGAGACTTTTGCATAAATTGGATTTAGAATATGATTATCCATACTTTGAACATGTTAATTTATTGATTGAATATCCGATTTGGTAGTTTTAATTGAAATTACGTCAGTGGGAACTCTAACCCGAACCCTTTTAGTTTTACCTAAATTAATTATAAATTTATGTACAATTTAGCTTTAGAAATTCGTAACCCTAACTTTATAGATGCTGGTACTCTGTAAATTTTTAATTTATGCACATAAATTTTATATATGTTATTTTTATGTATTTCATAATATTGTCGAATATGAATAATGATGTTTGACCACATGTACGTTTTATATGTTGAATTGTATATCTTTCAAAAATTATGTATGATTTGTTTATGAAAGAATTCGTGATCGAAAACTTTAAAATGATGGTTGGCTCAAATGATAAAAATTTTCTAAACTTCAAGTTATTTTATGCATGTAATAGAAATTTTGTAAAGGTCTAAGTTTTAAGGACATGAAAATGTATGACTCATGAACAAGAATAAGAACGGAGACAATATGCAATTAAGTTATGGACTATGACTTATGAATGGTTCTTCAACGGTGAGAACTAAGGACTATGACTTATGAACCGTTCTCTTAATGTGAGAACTATAAAATTTTGGGTTTAAGAGTAGAATTTTCTAAGAAAAATAAGAAGTTAAGAACTTGGACCTAGGATATTAATCAAATAGTATATTTCGGTATACCTTAGTAGATTATAATGGAAGATCATTGTCTATTTTGTGCCGCTTGCGGCTATGGCCCCGTTTATAGGTATTATATGTAGATGGCCTACCTCTGTGTCTTGAATAAGAGGATATGACTTTTAATTATGTAGAAACATATATTATCTAAGTTACGATCGACTACTCTTTAGTCAGTAAAACCTACTAGCCCAAATTCCTAACTAAGAATAAGTTTTCAGTATGATTTGATTAGATAAAATATCAGAAATGAAACAAAGAAATTGAATGACATTATAAAAGTTTTAATTTTTATGCATGTTTTGGGAATTATTCATTGTTATTCTTTCCTGCACATATTTATATGTGTATATATACATGGTTATGTTATGAATATAAAATTGCATGTTTCCCAATATTATTTGTACAATATTGAACTTTAACTTATCATTACTATTTTTCTCCCTTTTGATGAATTTGAATTGTACCCAATAAGGTAAGATAAATGATTTGAGTCGGCTAGGTTTAAAAACGTGGAAGATGACTTTATGGACTCAATTATGCCCTCTGATAGGATATTCTATATATCTGATGTATTTTATACATATGATGATGATGTTTTGGAAATTATTCATTGTCATTCCTTCCTACACACACACACACACACACACACACACACATATGGTTATGTTTTGAATATGAAATTGCATGTTTTTCAATATTTTTTATATCCTGTTGAGTTTTAGCTCACCTTTACTATTTTCCTCCGTCTAGATGAGTTTAAGTTATACCCGATAAGGTAGGGTAAAGAATTTTAGTCGGCTAGGCTCGAAAACGTGGAAGATGACTTTATGGACTTAGTTATGCCTTCTGATGAGATATTCTGTATATCTTATGTATTTTATATATAGATGTATGAATATGATGATAATGATAAACTTGTAGTATAGTTTTCACTATATTGATGAATATATATATGCTTTCACAAGTTTTTATGGTTAGATTGGATATCTAGTGGCATCTATTCTAGGCCAACATCGTACCGGAGTTATGACGTTGGTGCCACATGAGATTTTGCAGCTTTTGGATCCTGTGTGTTGGTTGTTGTGTGTTGTTGGATGTTGGAGTTTATTCATATGAATTTTGTTTGTTGTACAGGTTATTGTACAGGTTTTGTATTTGTTCGACGTTTCTGTTACAGTTGGACCCTTATCGATTTTCGATTTGGATACGGGACGTCACAAGTACTTATATATATAGTGCAAAATTGGGAGAGCGTGGATGTGAAGAAGTAGAGAGAAAAATAAGAAGTCGATATTTTTGCTCTTATACTCTATTCTCTATTTTCCAAGGGTTTCTATAACCAAGGGTTTTGTAACCAAATTTATATAGTCTAATTTTTATGGATTAAGTATTACGTAATTTTTTCTCTTATTCAAAAAAAATTTTTCACGTAAAATTGTGTATTTTTAGTTCCTCCATTTTCTTTATTGTATGTGTGTGTGATCATCATCATCATCATCCTCTCGGTTTCACTATCTAATTGGCATCTTTTCCTAACAAGTGGTATTAGAGACAGGTTATTCGTGTTGATGTTGAGATTTGCTGAAATCGATGGAGGTGAAAAATAAAATGATTTGTTTGAGCAGCACAAACTATGATACTTAAAAAAGTAAGATGGCAGACCTGCTGTTTGTGAAGACAATGCACCATTCGGTATTCATTGCTCAAAAGCTTGAGTCGAAATCAGAGGAAGAATGGGGTTTTGAGCACAAACAAGTTTGTGGCTATATTCGACAGTTTGTGGATGATAACGTATGCAATCACATCCGAAATGAGACGAATGTAAAGATATTATGGGAGAAGTTAGAAACCCTCTACGCTTCTAAGATCGGCAACAACAAACTGTTTCACTTGAAGAAATTGATGCAAATGAAGTACAAGGAGAAAATGCCCATCGTTGACTACCTAAATGAATTTCAAGGGTGCGTTGACCGGTTAAATGGCATGGGTATTAAATCTGAAGACGAAGTGATGGGTTTGTGGCTCCTAACAACTCTACTAGACCCCTAGTAGGTGATACAGATCACCATCACCAATACTACTCCAAATGGCGCGGTGACCTTGGAGACTGCAAAAGGAGCTGTATTGAACGAGGAGATGAGGCGTCGGTTGTAGGGCTCTTCCTCCTCTCATCACTTTGACCTACTGGTCACAAAGTCCTAAGGTAGGAGCAAAGGGCGCATACCCAAGTCCGGAGAGAATGGCCAAAATATGTTTCATTTAAGGTATCAGAATCTCGAATGCCATTACTGTGGTAAGAATGTTATATTATGAAATATTATTATAAGTGAAAGCATGTGAAAAATATAAAAGACAAGGAGAATTAAGTTGAGAAAGGATGAGATAAGGAGACAGCCTTGGTCTCGGTCGTCAAAAAGGGTGGCCTCCTACTGACATGTGAGATGGATGATGTGATAAACTTAACCGATCATGACTCCAATTGGGTGGTGGATACAAGTGCTTCACTTCACACCATGTCTAAAAGAGAAATGTTCACATCTTACACTCTGAAAGATTTTAGAGTGTTAAAAATGAAATATGAAGGATGTCTCGGGTTGTTGGAAGAAGTGATATATTGTTTGTCACCAACAATGGGACGAGATTATTGTTAAAAGATGTATGAGATACACCAAATATTCTGTTAAATATAATTTTAACCGACAGACTTGACAATGAAGGGTATTGCAATATATTCTATGAAGGAGCATGAAGGTTTACTAGAGGGCCTCTAGTCATTGCCCATGTAAAGAAGGTCATTGGCTTATATATGATGTAAGCATCTACTGTGGCCGGAGAGATTCATGTGACGAGGAGTGAGGAGTCATCGGACTTATGGCATCGTCGACTCAGTCACATGAGTGAGAAGGGACAAATAATCTAGCTAGGAAGGACTTTGTAACGTCCCCAGGCGTTTGCTTATGGATATTGTCCGCTTTGGGCCCAACCCGTACAGTTTTGCTCTTAGCAAGCCCACGGCCCCCAAAACGCGTCCACACGGGGAAATACTTTCCCCACCCAACAGAGTGCAATAGCAGAAGCATGTAGATACTATTCGCTTTGACCGAATTCATAGTCTCATGGCTTTGTCCCTGCCTTCGCCAAGTCGTGTCCACGGAGCGCGTCTCAACGCGTTAACAAGAGAGAGATATCCATGCCCTTATAAGGCATGCTTTGTTTCCCTCCCCATCCGATGTGGGGCTCCATAGTCCACCGCCCTCAAGGAGGCTTAGCAAGCATCATATATATACGTAAAACAGTACATATAAATCACAGGATGGGATAAAACACACAAAATAAAATATAATGTCTATGAAATCCCTAAAAATCGAGGAATAGTATCGTACTAAATCATTGTCCGTATTAAATGGTTCCTCCGAAATACCATGTATAAATCGTGATCCAATAAAATCTCGTAGACGATGTCATATCATATGATCTGAGGTCACATAGGCTGTAACCGTCACCACATCTGCGTGGGACACATACCATTGTCCGAATCCAAATCTCATATTGCAGAAATCGAGAGAAGACCACTGGAACTAAAACATAAATCAAAACACGTTTCGAGTTTATCACATATTTATACATATGAGACATTCCTATCGTCCAACTGTGGGACTATAAAGTCTCATATCGGATGGAGAGGAGAACGAAGCGTGCCTTATAAAGGTATGGATATCTTTTCCTTGTAGACACATTTTGGGGGCCGTGGGCTTGCCAAGAGAAAAACTGTGCGGGTTGGGCCTAAAGCGGACAATATCTACAAGCGGGCGCCTGTGAACGTTACAAATGGTATCAGAGACAGGGCCCGGTTCGGTATGCCAGTGAGGACGCTGAGCCTCTTTGAGGGAGGTAGACTGTGGAGTCCCACATCGGATGGGGAGGGGAACGAAGCGTGCCTTATAAGGACGTGGATACCTCTTCCTTGTGGACGCGCCCTGACGAAGACAGGGACAAAACTGTGAGACGGCGAATTTGGTCAAAGAGGATAGTATCTACATGCTTCAACTGTTGCACTCTGATGGGTGGGGAAAGGGTTTCCCCATGTGAATGCGTTTTGGGGGCCATGGGCCTACCAAGAGCAAAATCGTGCAGGTTGGGCCCAAAGCGGACAATATCCACAAGCGAGCGCCTGGGGATGTTACAAATGGTATCAGAGCCAGGGCCTAGTTCGGTGTGCCAGCGAGGACGTTGGGCCTCTTTGAGGGAGTGGACTGTAGAGTCCCACGTCGAATGGAGAGGGGAACAAAGTGTGCCTTATAAGGGTGTAGATACCGTTCCCTTGTAGACGCGTTTTGAGAGCCGTGGGCCTGCCAATAGCAAAACCGTATGAGTTGGGCCTAAAGCGGACAATATCTACAAGCGGGTGCCTTGGGACATTACAGACTTCCTCCAAGGCATAAATGAAACCAAGCTGAAAACCTACCCTCATTGCCTAGTAGGGAAGCAACGGCAAGTTACGTTTCATCGAGACTCGTTTGCCCAAAAAGGCGAAGTGCTTGAGCTGGTTTACATAGATGTGTGCGGTCCATTCAAAGAGAAATCATTTGGAGGAGCACAATATTTCATCACGTTTATTGATGATTGCTCAAGAAATGTGTGGATTTACCTCCTTAAGATGAAGGACCAAGTCCCCGGCATCTTTGAGCATTTTCATGCTCACGTGGAGAGACAGATAGGGAAGAAATTGAAATGCGTTTGGAGTGATAATGGCGGTGAGTACCTTGTAGATTTTGATGCATACTACCAGTCTCATGGCTTATGGCACCAAAGAATACCACCAAAGATACCACGGTTAAATGGGGTGGTAAAACGCATGAATCAAACACTGATGGAGAGAGTTCGAAGTGTGTTGTTTGAGGCCAATCTTCCCAGTTTGTTTTGGGGGGAAGCTTTGAAGACAATGGCCTATATCATCAATAGGTGGTTGAGCCGCCCTTTGAATGACGATGTTCTTGAGCAAGCGTGGTCTGGTAAGAAGGTATCCTACGACCATTTACGAGTGTTTGGATGTAGGGCCTTTGTCCATATTCCAAAGGACGAAAGGAGTAAGTTGGAGCCCAAGTCGAAAGAGTGCATCTTCCTCGGTTATGGGAAAGATGAGCTGGGATACCGACTATATGATCTAGACAAGAAAAAGCTCGTATGGTCTGGAGATGTATTAATCAAGGATGAGACAATTAAAAATAACGGTAAGAAATCAAAGATTGGGTCCAAAGGCAATCGGGTTTGTGAAGTTAGTCTTGGAGTTATCTGACTGACATCAGCTCATCAGGAGGTTGGTGGCCATGGCAATGCCTAAATGGAAGGAGGTCGGGAGACTTTGATGATGCCCAATGAAGATGAGGATGGCAGCAACGTTGCTGAGCCGATCGATATCATTCCTGTCAGACAATCTTTAAGAGACCGATGACCATCTGTTTGCCTATCGGCTAGTGAGTACATTTTTCTCACTGATATAGGGGAGCCAGAAAGTTTTGGAGAAGTTGTGGAAGGCGAATGCGATGAGCATGGATGGAGGTCATGCAAGACGATATAAGTTCACTTCATGAGAACCATACGTTCAAGTTGGCTAAGTTATCAAAGGGGAAGAGAACCCTAAATAATAAGTGGGTCTTCATTTTGAAGGTAGAAAAAAATAACTCACAATCACGGTACAAGAAAAGGTTGGTTGTAAAAGGATTTAACCAGCGAAAGAGCGTCGATTTTGAAAAAATTACTTGCCCCAATCATAAAAATGTCTTCAATTCAAATAGTGTTCGGATTGGTCGTCATTCTTAATTTAGAAGTGAAATAATTGGACATGCAGATGGTGTTTCTCCACGGTGACTTTGAGGAGGAAATTTACATGGAGCAACCAGAAGGATTCCAAATTAAAGGGAAGGAACATTTAGTGTGTCGTCTGAAGAAAAGTCTATATGGGCTGAAACAAGCTCCGGAACAATGGTATAAGAAGTTTGAATCTGTTATGGTGGATCAATGTTACTAGAATACTATTTCGAATCATTGCGTCTTTATTCAGAACTTTTTAGAATATGATTTTATTATTTTTCTACTCTATGTGGATGATATGTTGATTGTTGGACATAATGCTTCCCAGATCATTGAATTGAAGCGACAATTCAAAAAATCCTTTGCCATGAAGAACTTAGGGCCGGCAAAATAGATTCTGGATATCAGAATATTTTACGACCGTAAGGTAAGAAAATTATGGATGTCATGGGAGAATTATGTGAAAAAGGTACTCCAATGCTTTAATATGGAGAAATCAAAGTCGATGAGTACTTCATTGGCTAATCACTTTAAATTGTGTAGTCAGCAACATCCTTCCACCGATGATGAAAAAGCTAGTATGAGAAGCATACCCTACTCTTCAGTCATAGGTAGCTTGATGTATACTATGGTGTGCATGAGGTCGGACATTGCACATGCCGTCAGCACAGTCAGTTACTTTCTATCCAATCCTGAAAGGGAGCATTAATCAATAGTATAGTGGATACTGAGATACCCCCAGGAGACCTCCAAGTTATGCCTATGTTTTAGAGATGATAAATTATATTTGGTAGGATACACTAATACTGATATGGCCGAAAATATTGACTCTCAAAAGTCCACTTCGAGATTCCTGGTCAAGTTCGGGAGGGAGGGTCTCTTGCTTTCTGACAAATGGGCCGTAGAAGTATGTTACTGTCACAACAATTGAGGCGGAGTTCATTACTTTGATTGAGGCCAACAATGAGATATTGTGGATGAAGAAATTTATCCAGGAACTTGGTTTCAAACAGAAGAAATATCTGGTACTCTTTGATAACCAAAGTGCAATCCACGTCTATAGGAATTCTTCTTTTCACTCGAGATCAAAGTATATTGATATTCGACATCATTGGGTGAGAGATGTTATTGACTTAAGATTGTTGGCAATTAATAAAATCTGGATTGATGAGAATGGGTTTGATATGATCACCAAGGTACTACCAAAAGGGAAGCTTAAGACTTATCGAGATATAGTTAGAATGACGGTCGTGAGGAAAAATTTATTGGGATATGGGTCACTCCCATGTGGGCTTATATCCGACTGATGGAGTGGTAAACATGTGGCCTGAAGAAGAAGAAAAAGGTTGGAGTGGTTACACTTTGTTAAAATAAAGTAAATTTTTGCAGTGAGTTTTTTGGAGAGGTTCACAAGGTCGGAGAGGATCACAAGGCCGGAGAAGTTTACAGGGTCAGAGAGATGAAACTCGTCGGAGTGGTACTACTAGGATGAATTTACAAAGCAAGTCAGATACTAACGGCTGAGGACACATTTGCGAATAACTAATCATTTGTAAAGTCTCACGCAAACAACTTTATAGAAAAAGGTAGTTGATTGTCGAGTTGGTAATGACTTTGCTGATTTGAGGTCAATTGGTCTTGTCAAGAAGATTTTTTTGCAGAGTAGGTGGAAGACTCAATAATGCACACAATCGCTTTACAAAGTAGGTGGTCGTTCGATACTTATATATATATATATGTGTGTGTGTGTGTGTATACAAAGTGCAAAACTGGGCGAGTGTGGAGGTGAAGAAGCAGAAAGAAAAAAATAAAAAGTCACAATTTTGCTCTTATACTCAGTTTCTGTAACAAAGAGTTTCCGTAACTAAATTTAAATAGTAGAGTTTTTGTTGATTAAGTTTTCGGTTACTTTTTTCTCTTATTTAGAAGACGATTTGCACGTAAAATTACGTATTTTCATTTCCTTCATTTTCTGTTGTGTGTGTGTGATGATCATCATCTTCTCGGTT